>NKZV01001008.1:0-57855 GCA_002370175.1 Metschnikowia colocasiae
ACCGTGTCAAAGGGCTTTATGAACGGGGCCGAACCGTGTCAAAGGGCTTTATGAACGGGGCCGAACCGTGTCAAAGGGCTTTATGAATGGGGCCGAAAAGCGGGTCCTCCGCATATCCGTCACAAATTTTGGCGTATCCGGATGGATCGATGCCACGGAGAGGGGCCCCGGCTGGACTGGAAACGTCGGGAGTGAACGTCGGGTTGCGGGATAAGTGGTCTGCAAGCACATTGGTGGAACCTGGTGCATAAAGGACCTGGAAACGGTAGTGAAGAAGCATCCACCGTTGTAAAGGGATCAAGTGGTTCTGTGCGTACCGGTTTATTGTCAAAAATTTGGGAGATGGATTTGTGACACAATATGGCAAAGGATCGGCCCTCGAGGAAGAACCGGAATTTCTTGCATGCAAACTTGATCGCCCAAACTTCTTTGACATGAATATCCAATTTCTTTGGTGACCGTCGAATTTCTGTGACCGATATTCCACAGGGTGCCACTTGTTTGAAGTCAACCGCCTTTTGGAAAATCGTTTAATCGAAACGTCCAGTGAATCTGATTACGTGGTCGCACAACTCCTAAGAATCCGGTAGCTTCCGTATTTCTTCGACTTTCGTCCAGTTAACGACATCACGGACCAATGCCGACTTCGTTAGCTTCCTTTCGACTCTTATGCAGTATAGTAGTGTAGTAGTGTAGTAGTATAGTATAGTAGTGTAGTAGTATAGTATAGTAGTGTAGTAGTATAGTATAGTAGTGTAGTAGTATAGTATAGTAGTCTAGTATACTAGATAGTATAGGAGTGTCTAGTATAATATAGTAGTATAGTAGTGTAGTAGTATAGTATAGTAGTGTAGTAGTATAGTATAGTAGTGTAGTAGTATAGTATAGTAGTCTAGTATACTAGATAGTATAGTAGTGTCTAGTATAATATAGTAGTATAGTAGTGTAGTAGTATAGTATAGTATAGTATAGCATAGTCTAGTAGTGTACTAGTATAGTATAGTGTAGTATGTTATTGTAGTGTAGTAGTGTAGTATAGTATAGTAGTGTAGTATAGTAGTGTAGTAGTGTAGTCTAGTAGTATACTAGTATAGTATAGTAGTATAGTAGTGTAGTCTAGTAGTATACTAGTATAGTCTAGTAGTATACTAGTATAGTCTAGTAGTATACTAGTATAGTCTAGTAGTATACTAGTATAGTCTAGTAGTATACTAGATAGTATAGTAGTGTCTAGTATAGTCTAGTAGTATAGTAGTGTAGTCTAGTAGTATACTAGATAGTCTAGTAGTGTAGTATAGTATATATTTTTATTAAGTGTTAATAAAACTATCCACGGCAATAATATTATCCTATAATAAACGAGTATGATATACTTATTTCATATTTGAATGATCCCAATTAAATGTAGTTCTTGTTTTATTAAAATTATTTCTTATTTCTCAACTAATATTGGCATTCTTGATGAGAAGTTTATTTCCCTTAGAAATAGCTAATTCTATTTACATCAATCTTTATAATCTAAATATCTAGATGCTAATAATGGATATTAAAAAATAATTAATAACTATTTTAAATTTTTTAAATTAGTTACAGCTGCTATATAAGAATAATCTTATAAGATTTTTGTTTTTGCAATTTTAACTTCTTTCTCTACTATATAGTAGTAGTGTAGTGTAGTATAGTAGTGTAGTGTAGTATAGTAGTGTAGTGTAGTGTAGTGTATGAATTCTTAGTCAGCACCTACTGATCATTGATTCCTCGGAGCAGGGCTCTTCACATGTTGAGTGATATGTTGCGTCAGGCTTATTCATCGGAACCTTCCGAGAGCATGAAATATGGCTCATAACTCTGTCCATGCCACATGCTGGGCAGTGGAGGCGAGTTCCGGCGAGTCGTGCGGTCCTCATCGTGCGTCTGGCTGATACGCACTGCTTACTTCAAGGCCAGTTGGAATGGCAAATGGACTCGGGATTGTCTGCCATTGATAAATGTTCTGTTGACGACTTGAACGTGCGACCACTGAAAGAGGATGCCTTCGGAACATGCGGGCTGGTCCCTTCGTTGTCGATGACAGCACAGGCTGATCATCCGCCTAGGTGATTCGCTTCACTGTCTGCACCCGTACACCACGCAGCGCACTTCTCATCTCACGCTGTAACCTCGTCACGCCACTTTACCATGAACCTCCGCACGCAGCAACGGGTGTTTGTGCGGCTTCGAAGTGCTTCTGCAAGCCGAAAGCGGTCCAAAGAACGTGGGTCCTTTTCCCGGGCTCAAAAGGCCCCGGGCCGCCGCGTCACCGCGTCCGAGGCGCCCTTTTGGCAGAACCACCACGAACCGCCCAAAACCGGCGCAAACGGCCCGAAAAAAGCCCGTGGATCCCGCCGAGTCTACTTCGACCCCTCCAACCGGTCGCTCGACTTTGCGCAGCTGAACCACGTGCTCTTGGACGAGATCGTTGCAAAATCAGAACACAGGACCCAGCTTCGGTGTCACGTGCCGGCCCAAGAATGGGAGGCTCTGCACAAACTGAACCTTGAAGAGCTTCGTCAGAGCACAAGGAAGTCGATTAAAGGTGCACGGGTTTCCTTGAGGAAGAACCTCACGCCGCTTGGGCTCGGCGATGTGGTTCTTTTGGACTTCCACAGCACAAAGCTCCACTTGGTAGCCGCCGAGCCGCAGGGATTGGCCTCCTGCTTGTACACGTTTGTCAATGCCGAGGGCGAGATTTTGCAGGGCCCAAAGCATATGGTGAAGCTCCGGGTTCCGAGGGTGTTGCCACGTGACACCGTCAAGGCGTTGAACCTCGTTTGCGTCGAGCGCAAGCATCCCGGCGTGGTGCCTGTCGGCATGCCCGAAGTGAGCCCCAGCACCACCGAAAGCCCGGGGCTGCAAGACGACAGTGCGCCCGAAGTGCTGCCCGCTTCGGAGCACGACCTCTTGGTGGCGCAGGCGCAGACTCAGCTCTTGACCAACTCCAACGTACAGACGTACATTGTCCCCGACAGCGCCCGCCAGGTGTACCTGCGTTACTTGCAGCAAATCTCCATTGAGGCATTTCAGAAGGTCACCACCTTCTCCAGCAAGCTCGACTATATGCACAATGTCCTCCAGTACGACCAGGGCAACAACCTAATCACCTCGGTGCAGACGCTTCTGGTTTTTGAGTTGTTCAACTATGTGTGCGACTTCAAGAACACCTTGAAGGTGATGGACAAAATGAGTGGTTCACGTGACGAGTACAAGTCCGTCAACCAGCACATCCGCTTCCCGCTCGGCTCGGGCGTCTCTGATGTGTGCGGGTTCTCGGGCCTTGCTTTGCCGCAAAACACCCAGGAAAATTACATCTACTCCAGCCATAAGGTCAGTTCCTACATTGCCTTCGTGATTGCGCTTCTGCGCTCCAGCCACATGTGGAAAATAAACACGCAATTGTCGCTGAAGACTCCCTTGAGCGTGGACATCTTGCCTGTACGCAAGGGCCAGATGTTGAACTCCACCATCGACTTCTTGAAGCAGCCCACGTCCATTGAAGCGTTCGCCGAGGCGTATGTGCGCTATGTGCAGGACAACACGCCTCTTCCCCGCTGTTTCGAGCCTGTGGTGCAGATGCTCCGAGACTTTGTGGCCGAAAACATCGTCAACGACAACTCCATGGACAGCTTGGCGAGCAAGGTGGTGCGTGCCGTTGATGACCGGGTCGGGAAAAGGGCCGGTCCTGCATACGCCGCCGAGTACTCTCGGTCCCGTGCATACGATATCATCATGGCCTTCAGCGATGTGGCGGAGACAAACCCGGCCTACTGGAACGAGTCCTTGGGTTTGCCGGGAACTGGGACGTCTCGTGATTCCGACTCTTTTGCCGAGTACTTTCGGTACTTGGACAACGCGTTTCCCAACAGGGACTCGTTGATGCGGCAGATTTCGCCAAATCAGGCCATTGAATCTGCTCACGCCCCACAGAGTTCAAAAACTAAGCAGGAAATCCAACCTGACCCTGTGGCAGGAGTCCTTGAAGATTTCTATTCCGAGGACCCCGTGGCCCAAAGCAGAAAGCCGTTTGGACCCACTCCGGTATACTGCATCGACCTGGCCACCGCCCACGAAATCGACGACGGCATCTCCATCCAAGAGCAAACCACGGCATACAAAATCACGGTGCATGTGGCCAACCCCACGTCATACCTCAAGCCCGACTCCACCTTGAGTCAAATTGCCTTCCGAAAGGGCGCCACCGTCTATATGCCGGAGGGCCCTTCCATGATGCTTCCCCAGCTCATGTCCAGACTCTGTGGCCTAAATGGCACCGCCGAAAAGACACGCACCATTGCCATCCTGTACACTTTAGACAAAAGATCCGTTGATCGCCACATTGCTGCAGCTCGTCGAGGTGAATTGGACGTGGACGACGAATTGGCCAAAAGGGTCTTGAACGACATGAAACAGACCGCCTCCATGGAGTTCTATCACGTGACCAACTTCCCCAAAGGGTTCACGTATGAAAAAGTCAACGAGGTTCTCGACGAGAACATGAGCAAGTTCCAAGAGAACCGCTTGGAACCACGATCCCACGCGGACAATCTCTTCAAGTTGTTCCATATCTCCAGCATTTTGAAGCATGCCCGGGTGAAACTCGGCCGCGGGTTGCTTTTGAACGGCGAAAAGTCACGTGTCTCGGTGGTCCATGAGACCGGCTTGCAGGAGACTCGGTTCCAGAAAATCAAGCATGGCTGGGCCATTTCGGCCCCAAGAAAGGGGACACGGAGTACCCCGGTGGTGTCCATTATGCAGGAGGTCAACCAGAACAACGAGTCGAAATCGCAGCAGCTCGTGTCAGAGCACATGATCGGGGCCAACTACGCAGGATCGCAATATGCCTACCACAACCAAATCCCGTTCATCCACCGGACACAGGATTTGGACCTCTCGTTGCCCGCCCGAAAGCAGATGACGCAGATCATGCGGCGGGTGTATGCAGGACAAGGCGACTTGACGGTGGAGGAAACATCCCAGATTCTCTCGGTGATGACATCAGCAAACTACGAGGTGGCGCGGAAGAAGCACGAGTCGTTGGGACTCGAGGTGTACCTGAACTTGACGTCGCCGTTGCGGCGGTACATCGATATGGTCAACCACTGGAACGTGCAAGCGTATGTGCAGGGGCAGCACGGCGATTACCGTCAATCGGGCGATTTGGACTTCATAGCCAATCGGCTTCAGATCTGCGAGGCCATCACGAAGAGTGCAGTACGGAAGTCGGAGACTTTCTGGATGGGGAAGTTCTTGGAGCGGTATTTTGCGGTGGAGGCGGAGATCGCGGAGGAAGAGCGGATCCGGTTCGCAGTGCTTCTTCGGAGCAGTGCCAAAACGGGCGATGTCCGCGCCGAGCTAGTGGGCTTTGGTGCCATGCGCCTCAAGATAGTGCTGGACGAACACGTGCGGCTGAAATTTGCCCTGGGCGAGTTCCGGATCGGGATGGTCTTAACGGACATCCGGTTCCGTGTGGTCAAGTTGGATTGCATCGAAAACGACCTCACCATCCAATTGGTGTGACCTGTATATAGTGTCGAGAACAGCTCATGGGATCTAAACGTATCGGACCTACTTGGTGAGAAACCAACTAATAGATCTACAATCGCTATTTACATGTATTATCAACTATTGCATAGACAACCACAGTCCTTAAACACCTAATGCCCGTCTGCACCGGAAAGCGTCTTTGCCTGCATATATGCACCCTCGGAGCTTGGCCGGAACTCCGCCTCTCCTAGTCATGGGATAATTCTTCGATGGTGAAAGCATTCTGAAGCACTGGGATTACTGGGAAATTGTATGACGTTAGAAGAACGCTTGATTGAGAATTCGGGTGTGGTGCACGGGTTTGTTGGAATGGAATTGACACGACGGTCCCCAACGGCCTAGTCTCAATAAAGAAACTTTCAGACTCTTGAGGGCTCAAGGAACAAGAATCAAGTTTTCAAACTAGTTGGCTATTTCCGCCCATTTCCTAAACCGTAATTTTTAGCCAGAGTTTTATCGGGACCCTTTGCATTTCCTCACGCAACTGGCCTTTTCAGGACATAACATAAATGATAGGGTCAGTCGTCACAATACCCAAAGGCTTTGTTGCAATACAGGTTAATTCCAAGTATCACCACAAAAGGGAATACTGGACTGGAGTTGCAACACCCAGAAAGGTTCCCCGATGCCCAGTCACGTGTGTGCATTCACGTGGTTTCCCCACGTGACCAACCCGGCCGCGGGCCCGCTCAGTTGCAGCGAGCAGATGACTTGGGATTTCTTGCATGCCATGGTTATTGATCAATATATCATTTATTGGTCAATATATCATGACTATTTTCAGTATACACTCCGGTGTAAACAAGTCCAATAGCAGTTTGGGTCCGCAGCATGAAGTAGGAGTATCAATGGGAATCGCGAACGCATGATTGCCAGGATCTCGTTGTACCGTAGAACGGTTTCAGACAAGTGCATCACCATTCCATAGTCGGCCAGTTGCTCTTACTATTCATAGATGCAAATTGTCTAAGCATGTAGCAAGACTTTAGAGTGCTTCGGAAACTGGTGCAAACAAGTTGCAGACCTCCACGTGTCTTTCCATACACTGCACATCATAGCTCCATCCACCTACCACGCAAGTCCCCCACTGTACCACCGCTAGAAATGGCATTGTGGCAGTAGATTGTCAGTTGTCAGTTGTCAGTTGTCAGTTGTCAGTTGTCAGTGGTTGTGTTGCCAGTTGTCAGTGTTGTGTTTGAGTCTTGGATGGGAATGGGCCATGTCGGGCATCCAAGAGCACCAGACAAAAACACTCATATCTCTGAAGAATCCATCCACAAACTCCATGGGATTGCTGTAACACTTGGTGTGGCTTTCATTCCAAAGCCCATGATCATAGGCAACATTCTGTGGCCATCAATTCATCAACATCAATTCAACATTAATTTATCTTCGACCATTTCAGACCAAGCATCATAATTATAATGAACGACCCACGCGTTCTAAGTGCCTCGCTTCTAGGAAGTAGAATAACCGCCAGCGCTAAATAACGCAAAGCGGGTTGATTCAGTGACGCAGTCTACTTACAGCCAGCAATGGCCCGAGTCCGCACCAACAATAAAGGTCATTATGCAGCCTGCCAGTAGGTTCTGGTATGAGTATCACAGTCAGTTCCAAAGTTATAATCACACAGATTATGTTCACAATTCTGGTATTAGTAATCATAGCGCACATAATATCATAAAAGGTGTTAATGTGCACCGTTTCCAACCCCATCCAACTCAAATCGAGTCCTCACAGTCGCCATTAGCCATAGTCACTACACGAAGCCGATTCCAATATAACGATCAGAGTCAGCTTCAGTTGATGTCAGTCAAGTATAGTTGTGAACCAATTCCAATGTTGGTCACGTTTCATGGTGACTTATGTGGCAGCCAATTCTTTTGGCCTAGTGTATAAAAAGTAGCTAGTATTCTAGAATTGTGAGCGAGCCTAGAGCTTAAATAGTTTGCGGCGGCATTGGAACTCCGGAGGTCGCAAAAAGGGGCGTGCAGATGAAACAACGCTGCGTCTTTTGGAAACTTTTGACCAATGCAGAATCTGTCACACACGCATTGACTTGGGCATTTCAACAGCGTATCTACAGAGGGTAACCATTCGGAGTTATGGATAGTATTGAAAGAAGTGGTACACAACCTCATACGCACCGGGTTAACCACGTGCGTTTACTTCCGGTTGCGGCCATACCAAGTGGAAAATACTGTTTCCCGTCCGATCAACGTTAGTCAAGCCACTTAGGGCCACAGTGAGTAATGCAGTGGGAGACCATGTGTGAAATTGTGGTGCCGCAATCTTTTTGCGTTTCAGAGGGGTGGCACGGGTCTTGCGTGGTTGCATGCGTCACTCTATTAAGCGACAAAGAAGTATTAAGCGACAAAGACAATGGGCGTCTAAGCGAACTAGACAAGTGACCTAGGCGAGGATTGAGCGAACATAATCAAGTACGTCCCACAACATCCAAACGAAGACTATTAATAGAACGCATGGTGCCGTGGGCAGTGAAACAGGAGTGTGCCGCCGACCAATCAAAAGCCTCGCGTCACGTGCGGTAGCAAGTCGAGACCGAGGGGGCGCGGCGTAGAATGCAAGTGTGCGCGGATCTGGAATGCGCGGCGCAATGGAACGGTATGTGTCAGAAAAACGGTCAACGGTCTCGGCCAGACCAGCCCCGGTGCACGGGAGCGGGGTTTTGTGGGCGGGGCCGAGGACCGGCCGAGGAACGCCATCAACGCCCAAAGACGTCCTGCCGGCGCCGAGCAGCCGGGCTCTGCAGAACCACCGGGACCCAGAACGTCTATTCATGCAAGCACCTGCACATGCAGAATTGTTCTTTACGGCAGAGAAAACGCACTTTCTGCAGATAAGAATGCGTGCGCCGGCACATAACCTCGAGGCATCGCAGGGCACCTGCACGCCGGCGCGGCTCTCATTATGTTTACCCAGTCTCGGCGCATCTTTTTCCTCCTTCTTCTCCAAAGTCGCCTGCCCCCCATCCCCATCATGGCTGGTTCTCAAGGTACGTCCACACAGGCGGTGTTGACCGCACTCCTGGCCAATGCCATCCTCTTTGGCTGCTTCATCGGCGGGTTTTTATTGCTCCGGTTGAAGTTCAAGCGCATCTACTCGCCCAAATCCTCGTTCGACTTGGTCCCCGAGGACAAGAAGCCCGAGCCGCTCCCGCTGGACCCGTTCCGCTGGATCTTCATTCTCCTCACCAAGCCGCACAGCTTTCTCATCCAGCAGTGTGGGCTTGACGGGTACTTCTTCTTACGGTACATCTTCGTGATGGGGTTGCTCTTCACCGTAGGCATCTTGACGTGGATCATCCTCCTCCCAGTCAACGCCGTCCACGGGCGCAACGCCGAGGGCTTGGACCAGTTGTCCATTTCCAACGTGTTGCACCGCCGCCGCTACTACGCACATGCGCTCGTGTCGTGGGTGTTCTATGGCGGCGTGATCTACATCATCTACCGCGAGTTGTTCTTCTTCAACTCGTTCCGCTGTGCCGTGCTCCTGTCGCCCAAGTACGCCACCAAGTTGGCGTCGCGCACGGTGCTCTTCCAGTCGGTGCCCGACACGTGGTTGGACGAGAAGCAGTTCCACAAGCTCTTCAACGGCGTCAAGCGCGTGTACGTGTCCCGCAACGTGCGGATCTTGAACCACAAGAACAACGTGCGCGAGGCGTTGGCGCTCAAGTTGGAGAAGCTCACCACGCAGCTCTTGCAGAAGGCCGTCAAGGCCAAGATGAAGGCCGACAAGAAGGGCGTGCAGGTGGAGGACCCCACCAAGTTGGAGTCGTACGTGCCGCGTGACCAGAGGCCCCGGCACCGTGCCAACGGCATGTTCAAGCCCAAGGTGGACTCCATCGAGCACACGCGCGAGCAGTTGCGTGCCATGGACCGCGAGGTGTACCGCTTGCAGAAGCACTTCCGCAAGTCGGCGCCCAAGAACTCGATCTTCGTGGAGTTTGTGGACCAGTACACGGCGCAGTTGGCGTTCCAGGCCACCGTGCACCACAACCCGTTGCGCATGTCGCCCAAGTACGTGGGGCTCGAGCCGGGCGACGTGGACTGGGACAACATGCGGCTCTTTTGGTGGGAGCGCATCACCAGACGCGGCATTGCCATTGCCGTCATCACCGCGTTGGTGATCTTCTGGGCCATTCCCGTGGCGTTCGTGGGTGTGATCTCCAACATCACCTACTTGACCAATAAGCTCAAGTTCTTGCGCTTCATCCTCAACTGCCCCAAGTGGTTGCTCGGTACCATCACCTCCTTGTTGCCCACCATCATGTTGGCGCTCTTGATGGCCATCTTGCCCATGTTCATCCGTGGCATGGGCAAGGTGGCGGGCTGTGTGTCTGCGCAGAGCGTGGAGCACTTCACGCACAATGCGTACTTTGCGTTTTTGATGGTCAACGGGTTCTTGGTCACGGCGCTCTCGTCGCTGGCCACGTCCGCCGTGACCCGCATCGTGCAGAACCCGTCGCTGGCGCTTTCCATCTTGGCCAACGGCTTGCCCACGTCCTCCAACTTCTACATCTCGTACCTCATCTTGCAGGGCTTGACCGTGGCCGGAGGCTCGCTCTTCCAGGTCGTGGGGCTCTTCCTCTACTACATCTTGGGCACCGTCTTCGACAACACCTTGCGGAAGAAGTGGGCCCGCTTCTCCGGCTTGGGCTCCGTGGCCTGGGGCACCACCTTCCCTCCGGTGGTCACCTTGGTCACCATCACGCTCACCTTCTCCATCATTGCCCCCATGATCTTGTTGTTTGCCGCCGTGGCCTTTGGCTTGTTGTACATTGCCTGGGCCCACAACTTGAGCTACATCTTCGTCGAGGGCCCCGACGCCCGCGGCTCGCACTACCCCAAGGCCTTGTTCCAGACCTTCACCGGCTTGTACATTGGCCAGGTGTGTCTCTTGGGGTTGTTCGTGATTGGCAGGGGCTGGGGGCCCGTGGCGCTCGAGGCCGTGATGTTGGGCTTCACGTTGTTCGCCCACTTGAACCTCAAGTCGGCCTTTGATCACTTGTTGGAGGTGGTGCCCGTCGACACCATGAAGCCGTTGGACGGCGTCACCCACACCTGGTCGTACATGCAAGACTCCGACTACCAGAAGATGCTTGACCATAAGACCGGCATCGACTCCGAGAAGGCGCTTGTGGACGACCTTAAAGAGGCCCAGGACGTGCAGAGGGCCGTGGCCGAGGAAAACGACAACTTGGAGCACGGCCAGACCCTCACGCCGTTGATGGCCGACCGTGACTTCAAGACCACCGAGAGCTCCAACAAGTTGGTGCGCTTCATCCGGCCCGACGTGTTCCTCAACTACCGCCACACCAAGAGCATGATCCCAAGCAGCTACAACGAGGCCGAGGACATGAACGAAGACAAACACGCATACGACCAGCCGGTGATTTCCGCCAAGATGCCGGTCTTGTGGATTCCCAAGGATCCCTATGGATGGTCCGAGCAGGAGATAGCTGCGAACCGCAACTTGGTGGAGATGCACGACACCAACTCGGGGTTCAACGAGAAGGGCAAGATCTGCTACTTGGGTCCTCCTCCATACTAGTCTGCTACCAGACATCCAGACATCGAGACATCCAGACATCCAGACATCCAGACATCCAGACATCTCCAGACATCTCCTGGTCATCTCCAGACATCTCCTGTCCTACCATAATAGACCCCTCTTTGGGTCGCGTAGTGACTCGACTCATTCAATAGCTTGTAATCGATTGTATTGCTCAGTGTAGTCACTTGGATTCTACTTCCAGACCATCACGTGACTTCACGTTCTATCATTGCAGCACTGGAACCAAAGTACGGGACGCCATACCCACGTGATCATGGGTGGCATACCCACGTCATGGGTGGCATACCTTCATGGGTGGTTCTGACCCTTCCGATTTATTCACCTGTCCACAGTCAACCACACAAGGGAGGTACATAAAGATGAAAGTGATGATAGAGTGCACAAGTGGAATACAGCCGGCAGATAGCTCAATTTCTTATACCTCTTTCAGCCGCTCTGTGTATGGCTTAAATCAGCAGTTACAACTTTATGAGTTTTTGGTTACCTTTACTAGCCTTTCTAGAAGAATATAAATTAGTGGTGTAACCATCTTTTAACGATACCTTTTTCTTATCATCAAAGTCTAATACATCTTTACAAGGTATTTAACTACACAATGTGGATTAGCAGCAGTTTTTAATACCTTCGTATCTATACTCATTTATTTTCTTTACGTATTCAGTTATTTTATCTGTCTTCTGTCTTCTGTCTACTTCAGTCTAATTTGTCTTTTGTCGCGGTCTAGTCTTTCTGTCTTCTGTCTTTCTGTCTTCTGTCTTTCTGTCTTCTGTCTTTCTGTCTTCTCTGTATGGTCAGCATCGTAGTTATAGTTTTCTAGTCTTAATAGTCTCTACTCTAGGTTAGATTCTACTGTGTTTAGTACTTTGTATTCAGTGCATCGTTGATTCCAGTTTCTTATAGACATCTGGGAGTTTTTATCTCTGCTGTGGCTAACAAAAGCAACGAGACAGACCAAGAGCCAATCTCTTCAGGTTCTCCGGCGCTGATAAGGGCCGATGGAATGCTTCCGATCCAGTACGAGGCTTAGTAGTCAACACCAATCCCTTGGGTCTTCAATCCCTTGGGTCTTCAATCCCTTGGGTCTTCAATCCCTTGGGTCTCCAGTTACATATTCTATACAAGTCAGGCATGCCACTAGTATTTATTCGTATATAACCTTAAAGCATCGCTTAGAAAAATCAGTTTTAATCATACTGCCAACCCACAATAGCCATTTCCACTAGATTTATACTAAAACGGTCGGTAAAGTCATACAACCAGTTCTTAAAGTAAAAGCTTTCGCCCATCAGATTTACTTGATCGGTTCTACTGCCGTTGTAACCAAAAGACATTCAATGGTACTGTGTGGTATCCATAAGTATTGCTTTGGCAAGGCCGGGTCACGTGACGGCGTGCGGTGCACATGTGGGCACAAGTTACGTCACTCTTGCTCCGGTCTTGACCAATTTCCTAAGCAGTGCCCAGCTCGCAGCAATATCGAGTAGAAGTGAACTCGGCCGGTGGCATTGCTGGAGGCTCTGCATATTGTGTTCCATTAATCTTCTGGGCAGGTTACCAAAGCAGTTTTGTCTTCCTCTTCACCGTCGGCTGTGTGCAGGACCACGTCTTTCCACAAGTCTATTCCCAAAGAGGTCGATGTGAACCCACTTGTGTGAATTCAGGCTGCTCAACTGGAGGCAGAGGTCATTGGTCCTTTTGGCGCTGTATGCAGGACACCAGTGCCCAACCGAGCACTCCGGCAGGCCATTCGGCGGCCAAAGATGATAGAAATGTGCCTGGCCGAATGGTTAGAAGGTGCGCCGTTTGCCAAAGATAGAAAAAGGTGCTTGGCAGAATGGAGCATGGGGCGTGCGCGCACCGATCCGGCATGGCCACATTGACATGTGCCGAGGTCTAAGGTACCCCACCAATGCTCTTCTTAGCCCGTACCATGGCTCGGAAAGTCGACTACGCCTCTGCAGGCGCCCGCTTGGCCGTCACAGCAAACCACCTTGCAGCACTGCGCCCGGTGACTACCCAAAACGGCAGTTCCCCGGCCCCAACCGGCGCCGCCTGGCAGGCAGTGGCCGTGGGCGCCAAGTACTCGGAAAACTACCGCAACTATGCGGTCCGGAACAACGCCATCGGCTCGTTCTTCCATGATGTGGCGTTGGACCTCGATTCCAACACCAAAACCGCGTCCATGGTGGTGGAGATTCCCCGGTGGAGCAACGCCAAAATGGAAATCAACACCAAGCTCCCGGGCAACCCGATTGTGCAGGACGTCAAGAAGGGCCACGTTCGCTTTGTGTCCAATCTCTTCCCGTACCACGGGTACATCCATAATTACGGCGCGTTTCCCCAGACCTGGGAGGACCCCACGCAGGAGCTGGAGATCCAAGGGCTCAAGGGCGACGGCGACCCGCTCGACGTGTGTGAGATCGGCCTGCAGGTGATGCCCACGGGGGCGGTGACCCGGGTCAAAATCTTGGGCTCCTTGGCGTTGATTGACGATGGCGAGTTGGACTGGAAGGTCATCTGCGTGTCGGTGCACGACCCACTAGCTCTGGAGCTTTTCGATATCCACGATGTCTTTGTCAAGTGCCCGGGGCTTTTGGAGGCCACGCGCCAGTGGTTCCGTGACTATAAGATCCCCGATGGCAAGCCGGCCAATAAGTTTGGCCTCAATGGCGCCTACAGAGGCCAGAAGGAGACCATGCAAACCATTGTGGAATGCCACGGCGCATGGAGACGGCTCGTGCTGGGCGAGTCTTCGGCCCAGGGCTTTTCCGTGGAAAACACCACTTTGGCTCTGACTCCGGGCTATACCGGGACATTTGAGTTCAACGACTCGGTGCTCGGCGGCGAGGCCGAGCCGGATGCCGCTATCCCGGACTCCGTCAGCAAGTGCTACTACGTGTCGGAGTAAGCCTGGCGTATGGTCGCGGCCTGCATACACGGCCTGCATACAGAACAATGCCCTTCGACCCACCCTTCGACCCACCCTTTGACCCGCCCTTTGACCCGCTGCCCTGCGGGAGCATGCAGACCCGGCCAGCATGGAGCAACCTGAAACAAACATGAACCAGCTCCAAACACCATGCTCACATGCACGTAGCTTCACTGTAATGTATCGCGTCCTGCATACACGCGCTCACTCAACCCATCATCAACACTCTCTTCTTCACCACACCCCCATGTCTGCAGAGAAGAAACTCATCTCCCGCCCCGTGGAGCAGACTCCTGCATGGACATTTGCCTCGGCGCTCTCGGTGCTCGACAATGCCCCTTTTTCCGACGCTTTGGACGAGTTTTTGTTGTACAACAACGATGTTCTTCTTCACCCCATGCCTTTCCACACCCACAGCGCCAAACCAGCGGAATCCCGTCCCACTTCCGACCTCAAGCACTTCCAATTGCGTGGTGTTCTTTACGAGGGCGCCTCCGAAGAAAATATCGCCTTGGCCCGCAACTTGGCCCTGCGGTTGAACGTCGATGTCAAAGAAGTGCTCCGCATCATGCTACAGACGAAGAAGCGCGTGCCGGAAGAGTCCGGCGTGGCGCTGCCGGTCTCGCCCGAAGTCTTGTTCACTAGTGCCGTTTTGGGCGAACGCAGAACCGTTCTCGACATTGCTAGCCGGTGTTTCCACGCCCGATTCCACGAAACGGCGTCCTTGGTGGTTCGCAACGTTGGCAAATCGTACCTTGTAAATGGCGACTATGTCCACAAGCTTGTGCAGGCGCTCAGCGAATGCCACCGCTGGATTGTGGCGCTGGAGGCACGGGGGTTTTCCGCCGACCTGGCCGCTCTTGCACGGGACGAGATGCTCTTGCATATGGTGGGGTTGCTTCGATTTTTGCACGAGCTTCTCGTGGAGCTGGCCGACTACACCAAGGAGGTGGTGCAGAAGTGGTTCGACTACGTCCAGGCCCTGGCGTTCGGCGGCGCGTATGTGCAGGACGCCGGGTTGTTTGGGCTCATTTCCGGGCTTCTCACGGTGATTTCGCTCAAGCTCTTGGAGTTGCGGCCCGACTCGGCCGTGTCGGCGCCGTACTTCGACGATGTGTGCGTGTTCTCGTCGCTTGTGTCCGTGATCTCGTCCAGCCCAAATCCAATTGTCAAGTACGGGCTCTTGCTCACGCTCTACAAGAAGTCCATCTTCTTGGAGGAGCGCCCGGAACAAAACGCGGCCTTCTTGGACTCCGAACTCTCTGTTGCTGCCATCCTGCTGCTTTTGGCCACGCTCCAGGCCGAAATCGGCGGCGAGGTGTTTTCCGAAATCCAGCAATTGTGCGAGTATCTCTGCTTCGACAATGACTACACCGTGGCCTTGGTGGAGTTGATTTTGGCGGCGTTGCCAGTGGTCACCATGAATGATGAGTTCTTGTCCTGTATAAGCGCCGTGCTCCAAAAGGCGCCGGCCTTCTCCGTGGAAACCTTCTTCGATTCCCCCGATGCACAGCAGCTCTTTGTGCTCTCGCGGGCCAAGTTTCCCATGCTCATGATGCCTTTTTTGAAAATGGCGGCCATCAACGGCGACTTTGCGTTGCACGAGTTGGAGGAGATGCGCTCGTATATGCAGGCCTTCGACAATGCCCAGTTCAGCCGTCTTCACGAGGTCGACGCTGACAATACCAACCTTGTGCGGCTCTCGCAGGCCATAGACGTGTATCCACAGTATGAGGTCAGCAAGAAGTTGTCGTTGCTTCTAAATCAGGACACCAAGGCGCAGGTGTTCCAGCCCGAGGACCCCCACAAGGTGTGGGTGACGTTCCTATATAAATACAATGGGTGGGCGTTTCTCGGACGTGTGCTTGAGAACATTTCCAAGTCATTCGATGCTTCGAACCCGGAGAAAATGGCCTTGTTGCTGACCATCTTGGACCTCATCCGTCAGGTCACGTGCCAGGCCGATGTCTCGATCGTCTTGGAGTACATGTCTGCGTACACGGACGACGCCGACATTTTGGACGTGGTTTTCCGCTTGTTGGAGCAGTGTTTGCACCATCGCAACGCCAAGTTGCTGGCCGTGATTCTTGAAACCCTTGCCTCTCTCATGCCCATCATCACGACGCGCATCTGGCCCTACCTCTCCACATCGTCGCTTTTCTCCCGGCAAGGAAAAGAGGGCTTTGCATCCATCATTTTCGGCTCCGTGGAGATGGTGCATGGCGACTATTCATTCACGGTGCTGTTGGCGGAGTTTGCCCGTGCCTTGACGGAAAACTGCCTCTCCACCTCCGACGATTATCCCCAGGAGTCCAAGGCGGACATTTTGGCCCAGATCACCCAGCACTTGGTCCAGGTGTTCAGTGCACTGTGCAACTATAGCGACGGGTACCAGAAATTACGGCTAGGCACGCTCCTTCTCGAGGTTTTCAGCGTATGCTTGGAGGCCATGTTCTCCATCGGCCCCGAGACACCGCCCAGGTCCAAGCCCACTCGGATCTTTGCTACGGCGGCCGGCCAGATTCTTGATGCGTTTTTGCTCGGCAACAACGACTCGGCGCTGCCGATTTTCGAGCTGGTGGACTCGTTGGCGTCGTTCTCCAGAAACTACGATTTGGCCGACAAGTCGGGGTTCTACGGCGCCATTTGGGCACGCACGTGCTTGAAATTCAGCAAGCTCGTCACACAAATCCGCAGCTCCACCGGCCGCCCGCCCAGCGGGTTCGAGAAGGGTCTTTTCCGGAAATTGCCGCAGCTCGTGAGGATCTACGCCAAGGGCGGCATGCTCAGAGAGTACGTGCTTGACTTGCTAAGTGCACTCACCAATGGCAAGTGGCCATCCACACCGGCACCGTCCATGCTTTCCCATTTGGGCCAGGCCCACTCCCGCATTTTCTTGCACTCTTTGGCCGCAGACCTTGAAAACCCGTTCGACGACCAGAACATCAAAATCCCCATCTACAAGTTCCTCTGTGCATTGATGGAGGCCAACCAGCAGGGCCTCTCTGTTTTTTTCATCAGCGGGAGAGACGTTTTCGGCGAGTTTCTGGCGAAAGCAGAGTCCCCTCGAAAAGCTGTCTCGTTGCTTTCGATTTTGAAGCGCAATATCAACGATATAAACTACCTTCCGCCCGCCGTGACTGTGCACCTTTTGGATGCAGTGTCGCTAGCATTCAGCCTGTGGACCATAGCCCGCAACGAGGAAAGTGACTATGTTTTTGTACAGGAGTTGATCTCGATGATGGCCAACTTCGAGAAAGGACCACACAAAAAAGAGACTGGTGCCCTTGTCAGAAAAGATTCCACGTCTGGAAAAAAAGGGACAAGCGACATTTCCAGGAAAGATTCAGTGACGGAGAGAGAAGAGACGGCCGGGGCCAAGTGGAAGGCTTCTGAAGAGTTGTACCGGGCCTCGTACCACTGCAAACTTTACGCCAAAATCGCAGAGACATTGTCGCTTCTCTTGTTCACCAGCAAAAACGAAAAGTGCAAGGCGGCCATCGTGGAGTACTTGCGTGGGGCGCAATTTGCAGCCCGTATTCCGGAGTTTTTCTCTATTTCCGACTACAACACTTCACTCTACGACGAGGTCAATGAGCAGTTCTCGAGTGTGTTCCCCCAGTACAAGCTCTCGGACTTTGCGGTGTTGTTCAAGGAACGCAACCGGTTTGGAATCCAGGAGGTGTACGATTTGCAGGTGCTCGAGGCGATATTCGGCAAACACGCGGAATGGCGTGGCATTCGGGACCAGATCGTCTACTGTGGGGCCAACATGCAGTACTACAACGCCCAGTTTTCACTCTGCCGGGCTGTGGGCGGCCTCGTGACGACCTTTTGTCGACGGGCGCCCAAATCCATTCCCCCCAACTACTCGCAGGCAGCGCTCCAGCTCTTGACCCACCCCGAGCCAAAAGACACTTATACGCAGGACTTTTTCCGGCAACAGAACTTCGGCAAGATCGAGTTGGCCTTCTTGCTTCTCTACACTGGACATTGCAATGGGTGCAACTTCAGCTCCGAGGCCATTCCGATTGTGGAGGCAAGTCTTGAGTTGATGGGCGATGCGAACGTTGGGTATTTGAATTTCGAGACCGACAGCGCAAGCGAGTACTCATATCGGTCGTTGTTGCGGATCTTGTACGTGTCGCTTTCACAAATCGGGCATCAGTTCGACTTGGTTGCGTTGAACCACCAGGTCTTGATGAAGGTGTTTGATTTTGTGATTGCAAGGGGCACCAAGGGGCTCATAGTGCAGTTGGAGAATCACGTATACCTCTCGCGGCAGAAGTCCAAGCCAAACAACCAACAGGGCTTTGGCCAGCAAAAAGCCCAAGACTTGGGGCAACGAGACCAAAAAAGCTTTGGCCAGCAAGACCAAAGACGCTTTGGACAGCAAGACCAAAAAAGCTTGGGCCAGCAAGACCAAAAAAGCTTGGGCCAGCAAAAGCCCCTCGAACACTATAACCTGGGGGACTTTGTGGGCGAGGCGCTCAGTGACTTTGAGCTCATCCTCTCCATCCTCAAGCTCTTCACCGACATGAAGCTTTCGCGGGCGCTCCAATCGGAGATCATGGTTAGTCTCCGCGGAAACAAGACCGTGGAGGCCATCTGCAGTCTCCACACGTTCTCCCACTTGGTGCTCGTGGGAAACAATGAGCCGGTGTTTGCGCAGATCAGCTTGATGTTCATACAGCAGTTTCTCCGCATGGACGAGTTCTGCGACAACTTGGGCCACTACAACTTGTTCACGGTGATCCGAGAGAGCGTCATCTCGCGGCCGTTCAAGGAGGGCGGCGTCTCCGTGGACACCAACGTGCAGTTGCACCGCAACTGGATCAACGGAATCTTGCCCATCGTGGTCACGTGCTTGGCCAAGAACCTGGAGCTCCAGCAGGTGATGTTGACGATGCGGGCGTTCCAGAAGCAGATCGAGTTCTGTGCAGACCTGTGGACCAAGGACCTGGCGTCGCTCCAGATCTCCACGGCCGGCACACTCGAGACCATGCAGATTCTCTACATCTTCAAGATGTTGCATGAGATCACGGCGGCCCGCGGCATCAGCGTCGACGTGGCCACGGACGTGGACATGTCGATTCTCCCCGGGTTTGACACTCCGCAGAAACGGGCGCATTTCGCCGACTTTGTCAACAACCTCTTGAAGCACCCGAAGTTCTTGGCGTCGCGGATCTTGCCCAGCTCCAGGGAAGAGGAGCTTGTTTTGAGCCGCTCCGATGAAAAGTACCACACCTTCGTGAGGTCCTTGATTGACGATATCTCCGAGCTCAAGGCACTTGTCTCGTAGTTTATAGTATCTTCACACCTACTAGATTACACTACACTACACTAAACACTACGACTGTAGGTCCCCATAGATGGCGAATATAGTGTAGCTGTGTGATCAGATGAGGAAATGCCCGATACCAACTGCCGCGGTCGTGGCCAATCTGACACTAAATTCATAAAGGTACATTGAAACCTTAGTACCTTGGAAAAGAGGGTTGATGAATACTCCTTTTTAGGCCAAGCAAGTGTTCCGGTCCAAAGTGCAGAACGCATGGCGCCGGCATGGAATCCGCCCGCAGGGAATCCGCCCGCATGGAAGCTAGGCGTGTGTGCAGGCCATACAGGGGCTCCACAAATCAGATGGAGGCAAGTCACCAAAACTCTCCGGTGGTAATCAGAGATGCTCGGGCCTGCGCATGGGCAGCCTAGAACGAGCCACTGTTGTGTTGTGCCGTTAGCCTTTATGGTAGTGCGCTGCCCATGCGCACAGTGACTAACAATTACTGACTGTTCAAGGACATTCTGCTCCTGGCCCATTGCCATATTTGAAGCCTTTCGAAGTGACCAGAATCAGGGTATGTAGAGTCCAAACTCCAAGAAAGAATTAGAACACTATGGTGTGCATAGTGTGGGGGATCCCTGGGTGTGTCCAGTGCCTGGAATTTGTGCATTTGTTGCTTCCTCAACACAAGATCCATGGTTATTACCCCCAAAGGCGTTCTGCTGTATCATTCTGATGTGCTTCATTCTTGGATTAAACTGGGACAACTCGGTATAGTGCGTATGCAGGAGAGCACCGATCAAGCTATTGGTAAATTATAATGTAATGTAGTGTGGAGTAAGTTATGAAGAGTATATGGGTATAAGTATAGCACTACCCTTTATACAAATAAATCTTCAGCTGGCACGTGAACGCACCATGTCCACCCCATACCCATAAACATTGCTTCCACGAAACGTTCAGGAACCTCTACATGGCCTCCACGTGACTTCACCGAACGCTTGTAGTTGTCACCAACGCTTGTAGTTGTCACCAACGCTTGTAGTTACGTACAAACAATGCTGGACTCGTATCACCGGAAACAGCCACCCCTGCAGGAAGGGCCAAGGTCGTCTATCAACTTGGCCTTGTGCCAGAACCCACTGGCTGAAAAACACTGGTGTGTGATACTGCAAAGGCAGTTCAAAGT
Organism: Metschnikowia colocasiae; assembly: GCA_002370175.1. Classification (NCBI taxonomy): domain Eukaryota; kingdom Fungi; phylum Ascomycota; class Pichiomycetes; order Serinales; family Metschnikowiaceae; genus Metschnikowia; species Metschnikowia colocasiae. Next base: position 20,581 of record NKZV01001008.1, read on the forward strand.
CACATGCGGCCGTTGTGTCTGATTTGACTTGCTATGTGCACTCGAAACCAGAGTGTTATAGAAACCTCATTGAGCACATCGTCCTGGTGCTCGCCGCCAACTGGCTGTTAATGTTAGGTCATTCATCAGTAATGCTAGCGGAGTGGAATCGAAAGAAAAGAAATGTAGAAGGTGCGATGTATCGACAAGCTTCAAAATATGTGAAATGATGTGGAGAATTGGGAGAGATGGAGAAAGTAGGAGTGTCGGTGAAGGTCAAGTGTGACTAATGCAGCTTTATGCACCGCTGTCCCAATATGGAAATTGCACATCTGGCCTAGATGCTAGGTTAGTAGATTTGGGTAGATTTGGGTAGATTTGGGTAGTTTGGGTAGTTTGGGTAAATCTGAGTCATAGAGGCAGTTACCGAGAAGGGTGGAGTGAACTCGGAGTCTCTGGCAGAGAACCCGCCTGGACTGCCTCAAGAAGTATATGGGAAGCCGAATGTACGGAAGTACAAGCCAGATCTGATTCTTTACAGAGACTGTGTAGAAGGGGGAGGAGACGTTTCTGCATTTCTCGGCTAGTACGAACACATGTTCTTCCCCGATGGTCCATTTCTGTAGCACCCAAAGGATTAACGTGTAAGAAGTCGCTTTGGGTACAGGACACGTCAATGCTGAACCCAGTCGAGTGGGTGGTGTGTGGTAGAAGCTGGGAGTGATCACCACGAAACGGCTGCTTGCGCGCTGGGCCAGAATGCCAGTGTACTCGAAAAGTCATCAAAAGTGAAATCCAGACGATCCCAGTATTCCTTAAAAATACAGCACAGGTTGGTTTGGCAGAGTTCCTCTGTATATAGCTGCTATCTTTCTTTGTTAGGATTGAATATTTGTTGCAAGCCGTGATTCCTTTGAAGTCATTCTCGCCAAGCTATAGTTTCACCTTATTTCAATGGAATTGACCTTCCGTACCGGCAAGGTTTGCCATGTACACATTACTGGAGCAATTGGACGATTGAAGTGGTTGCAAAGACCATTTTGCCTGGCCAAAATTGTCACCACGCAACATTCGTCAACAGGAAAATTCTTCAAGAAAATTCATGCAGTAAAAATCATCAACAAATTCATCATGAGGCGAAAACGGTCATGAAATTCAAATTTAGCGACAACTCAAGTCTCCCAGAACTGCACAGGTGCAAAACCAAGACTTTGGGATGACTGAGAAAATGACTGAGCACGCTAAGCCGAAGAGGGGCACCGCAGGCCAAAGCTGCTTCATGCGGCATGACTCGAGGCGTGTGCACTGATAAGATGGCCACAGCGACCATGCTGGTCCGTGGCGGGTTGGCTGTAAGAATACCGCTTGAGATCAATTCACATCCCCAGACATATACTTGGGGTTAGAATTTTTTGAGTTCAACTTAATCGCCTGGTATAGAGACAAGCCCCCAGACCGTCATAATGCCGATTATGACGATAATGCTTAATAAGATAGAGACTTCAATGGCCGTGAATGGTTGGGTTTTAAGCTATGCCGGGTATCCTTGATACTTTATTCCCTTTTGTTGCAGCGAACTTCTCCTCCATAGTGACATCGAAATTCACCTTCTATAGCAGCGCATCCCTCCCTTTATAGCTTTTCTTTGGCCACAAAAAGAACGTAGAAAACACAAGTGCACAAACCCCCTAAAGTCACCTCAATTGGGTAGTGAAACCCACTCGAAACATTGGGCAACTTTTGAAACAAAGGGTCTTGTAGCATCGAGGAACGCTCGCATAGATCGCGCATGGACAAATAAGTTTTAAGCACCCTTTTGCATAAACCCGGCTTTAAGCTTGCATAATTCCTGTAGATGGACACATTTGGCTTTGTACATTCACTCGTCCTGTATATACCCCCTTTCTGCTTTGGACGTGCACTTTTCCTGTAGATAAGCACCGAACCTATGTAGGTGACGCAGGTCCAACTTACGAACTGATAGTCCGAGAGTACAGCCGAGCGACTATAAATACAAGGCCCCCCGACCAGCAAAACTTGCAGCCATCAAATTTGGTCTGCACCTCACATACCATGTTGCTAAGAAACTATATTGCTGGCTCTTCGTCGTTAGCAATGGCCATTGCAGCCGTTATAGCACCCAGCAATAAAAAGTCCTCAATCACCAAAAAGAAGGGGTTGAGAATGGACTTTGAGGTTTTATTTGGTGATTCAATTGAGAATGCTTGGCCCAACAAGAACCTTGCATTTGAAAAGCGCGCTGGTGGCTCTTCCTCGATCCAGCTTCTGCATATGGCAACCTACTACCAGGCCCTGCTTTTGATAGGCTCCAATAAAGACGAATGTAGGGTTGTGATTGATACCGGATCTTCTGATTTATGGGTTATGGGCACCAAATTGGCTTGCAACGTCGCAGCCAAGCGAGATGCGGGTGAGGTCGAGGGCCCTGTGATGCCCAAGAGAGAGACTTTAGCGACTCTAGATTCTGACGCTGCCGACGCTGGAACTGTTGGAGCCGCTGGGGTCGCCAGGGAGGATGGTGGGGTGGCTACTGTTAACGGATATGCCGCTGCAGGAGACGCTGAAACCGCGTCTCAGACACAGGAACCAAATGCAGCTTCAACACCCATTAGTACAATTCAGCCCGATGCCGCAACCCTTTCAGAGCCCCCTTGGTTGCAGAGTGCCGATGCAGGGGATAGTGGAATAGCAGCATGCACTGAGCTTGGCACGTTCAATACCGCAGGGTCCGACTCGTTTCACCTCAACGAAACGGCCCCAGAATTTCAAATCCTGTATGCGGACTCGTCAGGAGCTAGTGGTGTTTGGGGCACAGACACCGTTGGGTTCTCAAATACAGAAGTGACGTTGAGCTTTGGTGTGGTCGACGTTGCGCTGACTGCGCAGGGAATATTGGGCATTGGTCTCCAGCTTGGAGAGATGACCCTGGTCCAAAACAACTACACGTACGAAAATCTCCCCACTCAGTTGAAGAATCTGGGGGTCATCAACAAAGTCGTGTACTCGCTCTTTTTGAACCAGAACAACTCGCTGACTGGGACATTGCTCTTTGGCGCAGTCGACCACAAGAAGTATACGGGCCAGTTGCAAACTGTCCCGCTTGTGAGCTTGTACCAGGCAAACGAAATCTATGACCTGTTGGCAGTCGCTCTCGATAGTATGTACTTGGAAAGCGAGGACCAAAACATCACCGTCTTGGAGGATACCATATGCGCCATCTTGGACTCAGGAACAACGCTTCAGGGCTTGCCGGAAAATGTTTTCAATGCAATAACAAGTCTGTTTCTGGCAACTTACTCGAAAGATGCGGATAGTTACGAAATTGACTGTGCATACAAGCAAAACCTGGGTAACTTGGCGTACGACTTCTCGGGAATCATAATCAAGGTTCCGGTGGTCGAATTGATACTCGACCTCAAAGGCAAATGCTACTTGAGGATCCTGAAATACGATGCAGGCGAAGGTGTCTTCCCTAGTGCTCTTTTGGGGGACATCTTCCTCCGAAGCGCTTATGTTGTGTATGATTTGGAGGACTCGGAGATATCCATGGCCCAGGCAAGCTACACCAATGAGGAGGATGTGGAGGTTGTGAGCAGCACCATTCCTCTGGCCGTCAAAGCACCAAGATACTCCTCCACGAGCCTTTCAAGTAACGTCAGTGAAGAGACGGGCCAGAGGTTGAAATGCTCGGCCTCCAGGGAGTACGCCACGGCCATGCCGCTTGCATTTGTGATGGGATTGGTTTGCTTCGGAAGTCTCCTTTTTTAAACCCATACCAGTACAAATTGACGGGACCATGATTATGAACTGACGAATACTGACTATGACAGACCATGACCAAGAACGAGATGAACTCCAAATCCAAAAATTTATAGACCAAGTCATGTGGCATCTGGGCTCATAGTACCGGACCATGGGTGTTGGCCGCATACGATGAGGATAATGTGACTAGTTGGAGAACCCGAAGGATGTCAGGAGAACCGGACGGATGCCCTGGGGTTGGCCGCCTTGAGTGCAATATTGATTACGTCCTTGGACTTATGATCCGCGCACGATCCGCCGCCAATTCCAGCACTTGATCCGGAATAGCTTCGAGTGTTGCACCTTCTCAGGCCAACCTTGTGGCCCGGCATCCCATGTGTCTTCCGTTTGAGTAAACAGTTTTCAAGGACCCAAGAGCGAAAGAATAAATAATGAGCGTTAAGGTGTAGAGCATGGGAATATATAATTATAAATGATTATAGATTGCCACGATTATATGATGTATATTATATAGTCGAGTAGAGTAGAGTAGAGTAGAGTAGAGTATACATTACATTAGTATAGATTACCATGAACAATAAGGCGCAAGTGTCATGGTAAAATGACCTGGACCCGCTCTGGTCCGCACTAGCGTAGAGACCACGGTAGGACGAGGACCACCAGACCCCAGGCCTTGACCGTTCTGGACTCATGTGACACGGCCGAAGGCCTGGGGTGTTTCTGAACGTGCATATGGCGCTAATGGGTCGTGGCCCAGATGTTTATGAGGGTATTCGAGAACAAGCCCATTATCTATAAGCCAGGGTCTTGGGGCATGAGTAAAACCCACAAGGCAATTTAGTTCTGTACTAGTCCTGAGTTCTACTAGTAAGCAATTAAAGTCAGAGGTACTGGGGTCTGGTAAGATACAAGGTCTAAAGTACTGGCAAGTCACCTCGGTATTTCCAAGGTCCAAGGTACTGAAAATTTTAAGGTCCAAGTACTGAAAATTCTAAGGTCCAAGTACTGAAAATTCTAAGGTCCAAGGTTTGGAGAATTAAGATAAGCAGTGGTTGGATTCTCCACGGGTCGTGCACGGCTCATGCAGTGGGTAGTGAGCCCACGCGGGCCCAACGTCACTCTTCAGCACCAGTTCCCATGAGAACGGTAGCGGGAAAGCGTTCCTCACTGACACAAGACCAATGTTCCTCCCATCAACGGGTAGTCACAAAGTCAGCATTAAGAATCACATTAAGATAAGGATTAAGAATCTGTTAGATTCTTTGATAACGTTTAGTACTTTGGAATTCAGTTATTTGTTCGTTGATGATCAAGTGGTCTTATATAGAATATTCGGCATTTCTTATCTCCGTCCGTGGCTTGTCAACAGCAATGGAGCAACGAGATAAGACCCAAGATAGCTAATCTACGGTTTCGGGACGCTGCCCTTCGACACTGATAAGGTGGAATAGGGGTAGTACCGATAGCGGAGGTCGATAGCGGAGGTCGATAGCTCCGGTCGGGATATTCCGACTCCTATCATAGGGGTGGCTGGCTATTCGGCTTTCCCCTCTTCTCACCTTTGAGAGCAGCGTAGGCTTTCTGATCCTATGGGTAGTGCGCTACCCATCGGAGGTCTAACAGAATCTACATTAAGATTAGGGATTAACGTAGGGATTAAGGTAGGTAGTAATGTTAAGATTTGATGTTAAGGTAGTGGTAAGATACTAAGGTAGGTATTAAGGTAGGTATTAAGGTAGTATTAAGGTAGGTACTAAGGTAGTATTAAGGTAGGTACTAATAGGTACTGAGGATATGGTAAGTATTAAGGTACGGTATAAGGACCAGAACTTGGCAGACGTTCTCATTGATGTTTCTTTGAGGTTGGTATAGGCAAAGGGTCCAGTGTCCGTTGGGCCTTCGCTGGACTGATAGCCTCTACATCCATTCAGAGCAGCACTCAGGTAGCTTAACTTATTTTGCGAAGGGGGCAATCAGGCACGCTGGGATGAGCCAAGACCCCAGTTTTACAAGGTAAGCCCGAAGGAGCAGCTTAGGCAGTTTTCCCAGAGGGTCGTGCGGTCCTCATCGGCGATGAGTTGCTTCATACTAGAGACTATGATTACAGTAGAAACGGTGTTTTATATCAGCAAGGTTTATTGATATTGGTGAGGTAATACTATGGAATATGGAATATGGAATATGGAATGGAATATGGATCTACGTAACTATTACACTATTAAATTCTTTAATACGTTTAGTACTTTTGACAGTGTATTCGTTGAATTCCTCAAGGATTCAGGGTTGTAGAGTCTGCCTGGCTGGTTCACGGCTCCCAAAGTAGATACGTCAGCAGACTGGCTAGATCCAGCCGGCTAGCAATCCTTGGGGACCTCCAGCTTGCTAGACCGTACAGCGTAGGCTCATCCACATGGTCGTGCTAGCCATCGGGGGTCTAGATTTTCTACTATTCACTATTCACTACACTATTCACTACACTATTCACTACACTATTCACTACACTATTCACTACACTATTCACTACACTATTCACTATTATTATATTTCTATTCGCTAGAATATATATGTTCCCAATCTAATAAGAGGTAATTTCCCCCTTGGGGTATAGAATGTTATGAGAAATAGTCCAAAACTTTTATAAAAATTCCCTCATGATGTGATATATCATATTATTTTCTAAAAAAAAAGTAGAAGTAAAGGTATAAAACCAAAAAGTAAATATAAAAACTATTTAAATGCAGATATGATGGATTCTTGTAAAATTATATAATCCTAAAGAAATATCACAAAAAATTGAAGAATATGTAGAACAATTTGTAGGTTTATTGGAAGGAGATGGAACTATAACTGTTTATTTATCTGACACAACAAACAGTAAGAATAATTATAGCTATTAAAATTTAAAAAAGGGAGATATGACTACACTATTCACTACTCCCTGACCATTATGACTGTTTCGGCAATATTTGACTGATCTGACACTAGCCTATTGCCAGACTATTTTACCAATACTTGGCTGTTACCACAATCATCTACTCTACTACGTTATGTTGAACATGTGAGACGGACACCAGTTGGATGCAGGACTGGGCATAAGTGACCAAGGATCACATGATTCAGGCGTCAACCGTCAGATGAAAGAGGGTAGGTTAGGAGATCTGGCGACACTGTTACCCGCTAATTATGCATATCGGGGGTAAGTGAGAGATGGAAAGGGCACATATTGAGTTCCGCTCTGGTTTGAGGGGATAAGGAACAGGTCATCAAGTTCCAAGTATAGTTAGACACAGGTAGGAATAAGAGACTGAAGTGAATACTGAGATCCACATCACATTTATTGAAGACCAATAACATTACCGTCCAGTTTAGCGGAGGTTTTCTGTAACGCGCATAGACCCCCGATGGTTAGTGCACTACCCTGTGGGACGTATGGCCCACTGTACGGTCTGTTGCGCTTCCACTGCGCATAAACGGGAACGGTAATGTTATTGGTCTTCAGTATTCACTTCAGTCATCTTATTCCTACCTGTGTCTAACTATACTTGGAACTTGATGAACTGTTCCTTGTTCTTTCCACCTTCCATTTAAGAAGACTTCGTCTCTCTTAAATAGAATTCCTCGTGTACCCCTGTAGTAATGGCATCGGGTAGCAGTGTCAACCGACCCTGCATATACTGCTGCCACCGTCTCCCCCTTACCCTAAGGGTTTCCATCTGTTATCGTCTCCTTGTGACCATGCAGGACTCCGCGGTGTTGGAGGACAAAGACTGAGAGTGAGCAAGTTAGACACGGCACTTAGACAGATGTCTAAGTGAGGGGTCAAAGGACTCCAGATCTAATTGTCTCCATGTGTGTGAGCACATTACTCCACATTTGTGGAGGACAAGGGGGAAGGTCTACTCCAATATAAAAGGAAGGGGCTAACGCCCATATTTATAAGAGTAATCAAGTTAAACCCTGGGATCATCATACTACGATGGCTCCCTCAACCAGACCCATAAGAAATGCTCCACGTGTAACTGTTGAAGATCCTGACACGGCAGAGAACTCTCTGCCTGATACTAACACTGATGTAAAAGTGTTTACCTACCTTGACGACACCATGAGATCTTTAGAGTATAGACCTCGTCCTACCCTGGACTGTACTCCTTGGTTGATCTATGGTGAACCGGACTCACATAAGTTCGAAGCAGAAGAGGAATTATCACTTCTACACGCGGGATGTAATGTTGCTCTGCATGTTCAACACGGTCTAGCAGGCTGGGCAGCCAGTTTGCTGGTACGTACGCACTTGGGACCGTGAACAGTTAGACTACAAGTACCTCCTTGAGATCATCAACACATAACTAAGTAGATACTAGGCGCACCTGATCTAACTACTATCTGCTATTTGACTATCTGCTATTTGACTATCTGCTTTTTACTTGCCTTTTCTCTACTATCCACTAGTCTCTCTATCTACTATCTACTATCTACTATTATCTAGTATCTAGTTCTAGTATCTAGTATCTACTATTACCTACTACTATTTACTATTCTACTATTACCTACTATCTACTATTACCTACTATCTAATATTATCCAGTATCTGACTACTACCTGACTATTATCTACTACTCTACTGTTATCTACTACCTGACTATTATCTACTACTATCTGACTACTATCTGACTATTATAGACTACTATTTACTATTCTACTATCTACTATTATCTACTATTATCTACTATCTACTATTATCTACTACTATCTCTCATCTACTACTATCTATTATCTACTATCTAATATCTACTATTTACTATCTACTATTATCTACTACTATTTACTATTCTACTATTACCTACGATTTACTGTTATCTACTACCTGACTATTATCTACTACCTGAATATTGTCTACTACTCTACTGTTATCTACTACTCTACTATTTTCTACTACTATCTGTGTCAACGAGTACCTAGCATGTACGGAGACGAGGTACTTCGTGGATATGTTGTATGCAAGGTTTAGACAATAGCGCTGTGCAAGGTTTAGACAATAGCGCTGTGCAAGGCCTAGACGAGAAGAGAAGTATAAGACGTACTGAGACCCCGTCTCAGAACGTCGGTCTTGTAAGGTATAACTTACATCCCCCTGTATATTGATATATACTAAAACATAAGTTGAAAATCTGACTACTATCTGACTATTATAGACTACTATCTGACTATTATAGACTACTATTTACTATTCTACTATTACCTACTATCTACTATTACCTACTATCTACTATTATCTACTATTCTACTATTATCTACTATTCTACTATCTACTATTATCTACTATTCTACTATCTTTAGACCCCCGATGGGTAACGCACTACCCATAGGATCAGAAAGCCTACGCTGCTCGAGAATCTTCTAGAAGGGAGACATGGGAGTAGGAACGAGCTCCATTACGGCACTCGAACAAACAGCCGATCGCCGTAGCTGTTCGCCTATATATAGACCCCGGGATTCCCCTTGTAAGGAGGCATCAACGAACAAATACATGGAATTACAAGTACTAGACGTTATCAAAGAATCTAGCATATCTACTATTATCTACTAATATCTATTATCTATTACCATCTACTATCTACTATCTACTAACTACTATCTACTATTATCTAGTATCTAGTATCTACTATCTACTAGTATCTAGTATCTAGTATCTAGTATCTAGTATCTACTATTCCACTGTTCTCTACTATTCTACTGTTCTCTACTATTCTATGTTCTCTACTACTATCTGACTACCGTCTGACTATTATAGACTACCGTCTGACTATTATAGACTACTATGTACTATTCTACTATTATCCACTATTATCTACTATTCTATTATTATCTACTATTCTACTATTACCTACTATTCTACTATCTACTACTATCTACTATCTACTATCTACTATCTACTATCTACTATCTACTATCTACTATCTACTATCTACTATCCAGTATCTACTATTATCTAGAATCTACTATTATCTACTACTATCTACTATCTACTATTATCCAGTATCTGACTCCTACCTGACTATTAGCTACTACTACCTGACTATTATCTACTACCTACTATTATCTACTACTCTCTCTACTGTTCTCTACTATTCTACTATTATCCACTATTCTACTATCTATTTTTTTCTACTACTATCTATTATCTACTACTATCTATTATCTACTACTATTTACTATTCTACTATTACCTACGATTTACTGTTATCTACTACCTGACTATTATCTACTATCTACTAATATCTATTCTCTACTACTATCTACTATTATCTACTATCTACTATTATCCACTATTATCTACTATCTACTATCTACTATTATCTACTATCTAGTAGCTACTATTATCTAGTAGCTACTATTATCTAGTAGCTACTATTATCTAGTAGCTACTATTATCTAGTAGCTACTATTATCTAGTAACTACTATTATCTACTATTATCTACTACTATCTACTATTCTACTATTATCCACTATTATCTACTATTCTATTATTATCTACTATTCTACTATTACCTACTATTCTACTATCTACTACTATCTACTATCTACTATCTACTATCTACTATCTACTATCTACTATCTACTATCTACTATCTACTATTATGTGAACATGTACCTGACTTACGGACATGACTACTACCTACTATTATTGACTACACTTGTTTGACTGATATTTACTTTCTCACATTATCTGCTGTCTACTACCACTTAGTACTCTCCGTACTATCTCTACTATCTGACGAACATCTGATATTGTGCGAATTACCTGACTGCGGATATCTAAACCACCAGACTTGTTTATGTGACCAACAGGTTGGAGTTATGCCTCTAGTAGTGTCGGTTTATTCGGTGATCCTAAAGTACTCTAGAGACGATAGTGAAGCCGGGCCTTATCTGCAGGAGCACAAAGAGGCAATAAAAGGCGTCGTCATGAGTGCTGCAGTTTTCTCTGGTGTTTAGGAACCCAGCTCCATTACCCTAGGTATTCTGTAGCCGAAGTCTAGTACTAGTGAATAATACGACTGAACCGAAACATCACTCATTCAAACCTATAGATCTGGGTTAGCCACACTTGTTACAATTCCTGATTTGGCCTTCTGTTACCTTCTGTTACTTCTGTTACTTCTGTTACTTCTGTTACTTCTGTTACTTCTGTTACTTCTGTTACTTCTGTTACCTTCTGTTGACCTGTTACCTTCTGTTCTAATAGGTCGCCTGAAAAGACGTTGAAGTGCCTGCCTGCAGGCCGTCGCAGTACTTCACACGCTCATCTGCGAGGCTCACACACCATGTCGTTTTTCGTATCCGCCCCAGGAAAGGCCATTTTGTTTGGCGAACATCTGGCCGTATACGGCAAGCCCGCTATTGCCGCGGCCTTGTCGCTCCGCTCGTACATGCTCGTGGAGCCCAGCGACGAAGCCGGGCAGCTTGAGTTGTTTTTTCCCGATTTGGACATCGCCCATAAATGGACCCTAGCCGAGCTTCCGTGGGCGCAGGTCGGGCCCCACGTGGCCCACGAGGCGTCCGGCCGCCCGGCGCCCACCGCGGACCTCGTGCCCGAGATCTTGGAGGCCTTGGAACTGCCCCTTGCCTCCTGCACCCCGGGCCTCCACTACTCCGCCTGCAGGTGCTTCCTCTACATGTACATGAGCATGTGTGGCGCAGGCACCGCGGGCCGGCGCTTCTCCATCCGCTCGACGCTCCCCATCGGCGCCGGCTTGGGCTCGTCGGCGGCGGTGTCGGTGTGCTTGTCTGCAGGAATGGCCCTCGTGGGCGGGCACGTGACGCGGCCGTCGGCCGCCGTGTCGGCCCCGGCCGCCGCCGACTTCATCGATCTGTGGGCGCTCATGGGCGAGAAGTGTTTCCACGGCAACCCCTCGGGCATCGACAATGCCGTGGCCACGTACGGTGGCGCAGTCTTGTACCAGCGTGCACACAAGGCCGGGGCCCGGCAGAACTTGCGCCAGTTCCCCGAGTTGGCGCTCTTGCTCACCAACACGAAAGTGCCCCGCAGCACGGCCACGTTGGTGGGGCACGTGGCCGCCCAGAACAACCAGTACCCGGAGATAAGCGGGGCCATCCTCGAGGCCATGGGGCACCTTGTGCAGGACGCCCACGCCATCATGCAGGCGCAGCCTCTTGACCGGGCCCGGTTGCGGCAGTTGGTGGACATCAACCACGGGCTTTTGGTGGCGTTGGGCGTGTCGCACCCCAGCCTTGAGCAGGTGAAGATCATTGCCGACCGGGCCCGCGTGGGGGCCACCAAGTTGACCGGGGCTGGCGGCGGCGGGTGTGCACTTACCGTGTTGGAGGATGGCATCAGTGACTCGGCCGTGGAGGCGGTCCAGCGCGAGTTTGCTGACTTGGGCATGGAGACGTACTGCACGGCTCTTGGCGGCAAGGGGGTGGGCGTGCTTGCGCCCACCAAGGCCACGGAGCGGTACTTTTCGCTGGCGGCCGTGGCTGAGCTCCTGACCCGCGATGCCATCGAGGCTGCCATAGGTGCCTCTAATGTTGCCGAATGGGAGTACTGGTAATGCGTGCTGTGTGCAGGTCACGGTATTCCAGCGGTCTGCCCCTAGCGATACTGTAGCTGGCCGGGCATGGCTTAACGATTTTCAGAAGGCTATGCATCGCGATACGAAAGCATGGTCGAATGGGGACGCACTAATGATAGGCTTTCAGAGTAACCTAATGGTACAGGGCATGCAACAGAGCTTCGGTGGAGTTTGGCGGTCGCGATCATTGCATAGCCAACCAGCCAGGTGTTTGTCAAGCCTAGCACCAGAATCGTTGTTTTCTTGCATATACGCCCGTGGATATCCAATGTGGTGACTGTGCCTCCAGCCTGTCTGATAGGTCACATTACTTGGTGCAAAAGCCAGTTGCTCCTGAGGACTTGATGTCACGTCGCTCCACCGTGAGGCCACGTGGAGTGGCCCATGATTTTTGGTATGTGCAGTCGACCATGGTTTCTAGGTGACCGTCTCCTTCCTAGGTGACCGTCTCCTTTCTAGGTGACAGTCTCCTTTGGTCATGTCACAGATCGGCGCCCATAGTCCTACATCTACGGCTACTGGTATGGACTCTGAACCATGAGTCACATTGCCAGGATTATCATTTTGATAATGTTCTGAGGTTGCAGATCAAGCAGACTGTATACTAGAATGTGAATAATTTCTGCTGGAGAACAGCACAGGAGTACGTGATATCTGACCCTTTATGGGCGGCGCACGACTGCCACTCAGAAACCAACCCAGCTGTCCTGGAACCCTTGGTCCGACCAATCCCAGCAATGAAAATTGGAGCCGGCGCCGTGAGTACGACCACTGGGTACCTCCTGAGGAACCGTCATCAAATGAACAGTATTAGTACTAGACGTATGGACCCAACAATTAGTCTTGTTGAAGTGAAGTGGTAGTTGGCTAGTCATCAGCCTAGTTGATTCAGTGTAGTTAATTCCCGTAGACTCTAAACTAGTACTTTACGGATGTTGTTCGTTGATGATTTCAAAGGAGTCCAGTTTTATATGGACTAAACATTCGGAGGCAAGTCCATCCAACATCTTCATTGTTGGGTGGGTTCTGTTTCGAAGGGGGTTGGCATAACTTAATCTCAGGACATCAAATTACCACCAAATCTGATCCCATCTCATATCTTCATCAATATTATTCTGTAGGAGGCTCCACTGTCATCAAGAAACCTTTAAGTTGTCTGGAAATGCTGAAGGGCATGGGCGATATGCCGTCGATAACTCTGATACCCCTGGATTGTCACTGCAGCTTTTAATCGGCATTTATAGCTTGTTACACATGTTATATAGAATCGTTTACTTGTCACCCGCTGGGCTATTTTTGACAGAAGACTTGAATGCACAGTAGTATACGGATGTGACGAATTCAACTAGGTATTCTACCTCACATTGTGTCTAAAGATACAATAAATATCATGGAGTCCATGTTTAAGATTAGAATCACGTAGAGAGTTAATTGCAATAATCAATACAGACCTTAAGGGGACCCAGTGTGGGTTTGTAATGGGTTTTGAGAAGCAGTCGAGGCTTCACTGCGCGTTGGGTGCGCTACCCAGAGGACGGGCCCAGTTAGTCATTCTTTCAGAGGGTCAATGTCAGGTCAATTTGGTTGGTCAGTAATCCGTAGTAATCAGTAGTAATCAGTAGTTATCAGTAGTTATCAGTAGTAATCAGTAGTTATCAGTAGTTATCAGTAGTTAATTCAGGTACTTGGTCTAGTTACTTAGTCTAGTCAATTTAGTTAATTTAGTTGCCTTAGCCTTTTTAAGTTGGTCATTAGTTTAGTCTATTACTTCAATCTAGTTATTTAGTACCACTCAACTCCGTTAGTTAATTAGCTAGTGAATTAGCTAGTCAATTTATTCTAGATTTATTCTATTCATTTAGTTCAATAACTAGCCTTCTAGTTAGAGATTTCAGTCTAGTTATTCAGTACTCATTGCTCAGTCTAGTTATGCTACTTTATTAGTTAGTTAATTTAGTTAGTTTATTAAATTTGGTAACGTTAGTACTTTGTAATTCGGTGTATTCGTTGAGGTTTCCCAAGGGGATCCCGGGTCTCTATAGGCGAACAGCCTCGAAATTGGCGGTTTGTTCGAGCGAAGGGGAATGTTCCCATTATAGACTAGTATAGAGTAGTATACTATGATAGATTAGTAGAGTAGTATAGAGTAGTATACTATGGTAGATTAGTATAGAGTAGTATACTATGATAGATTAGTATAGAGTAGTATACTATGGTAGACTAGTATACTAGTATAGAGTATAGTGTGGTATACTAGTATACTAGTATAGAGTAGTATACTAGGATAGTGTAGTGGTGTAGTGGTGTATTATACTAGTATAGTGCAGTATATTACTAGTGTAGTATAGTGTAGTATAGTGTAGTATAGTGTAGTATAGTGTAGTATAGTGTAGTATAGTGTAGTATAGTGTAGTATAGTGTAATATATTAATAGTGTACTAGAACCACCAGTAGCACACTGTCAAGGAATATAGGAACATATGCCTCAGGTGGGGAAGTGGCCAGGTAAGATAACACTAAACCATTGTCTATATAACAACCCTTGAGATCACTGCCATGTCTCCCTTCTGAAGTGGGTGACGGTAGTCAGGCCATCGTCGTCATCATCGGGCCATGGTCCGGCCATGGGACCGTGACTTCCCGTTTTCCGGGTTTCTGACACTCCCTCTGATCGAGCAGCGTAGGCACCTTCTGATCCTGGTAGTACGCTAACCAGGGGTCTACGATTGGTTAGTTGTTAGTCTGTTGTTAGTTGTTAGTTAGTTGTTAGTAAGTTAGTAGTTAGTTGTTAGTTAGTCAATTTAGTCTAGTTAGTTTAGTCTGTTGATTCAGTTAGTCTATTTAGTCTAGTTAGTTTAGTCCATTCCATTCAGTTAGTCAATTTAGTCTAGCTAATTCAGTTAGTCAGATTAGTCTAGTTAATTTAGTCTATTCTATTCAGTTAGCCAATTTAGTCTAGTCAATTAATCTATTCCATTTAGTTAGTCAATTAGTCCATTCCATTCAGTTAGTCAATTTAGTCTACTCCATTCAGTTTGTTAGACCCCCGATGGGTAGCGCACTACCCATCAGGATCAGAGAAAGCCTACGCTGCTCGAGAATCTTCCAGAAGGGAATCTTCCAGAAAGGAATCTTCCAGAAGGGAGACATGGGAGTGGGGAACGAGCCCACTTCGGCACTCGAACGAACAGCCGAACGTCGGGGCTGTTCGCCTATAGAGACCCGGGATCCCCTTGGGAAACCATCAACGAATACACCGAATTACAAAGTACTAGACGTTATCAAAGAATCTAACAGTTAGTCAATTAGTCTATTCCATTCAGTTAGTCAATAAGTCTACTCCATTCAGTTAGTCAATTCTAGCTAATTCAGTCCAGTTATTCCAGTACGGTTGAATAGCAATAGTCTTCGATTAGGGAGTTTAGGGTAAATTAGTCTAGCACATTTCTATTCCATACAGTTAGTTAATTGGTTTTAAATTGGTAGTTAACTGTATAGTCACTTAGTCTAGTTAATTTGTTAGCTCAGTCTATTCCATAGTTAGTTGATACATTTTCAAGACCGGTGTTTAGTACTGGTTAATTTGTTAGTAATTAGTTAGTAATTAGTTAGTAATTAGTTAGTAATTAGTTAGTAATTAGTTAGTAATTAGTTAGTAATTAGTTAGTAATTAGTTAGTTTGGTATTTAATTAGTAGTGGTGTTTTAGTATTAGTCAGCTAATCAGTCTCCTTTGGGAGTAATTCTGACTAGTTATCTATTCCAGTGGTTTAGTCTTCCATATTCGGTCTTTCGATAATCACTTACCCTAACATCTAACAGATCTATATGATGCATTTCTGTCAGTGGTACCACATATAACATGCTTTAGCAAATTGGTTTGTTAATCTTGACGCTCACTTTTTTCGACCACAGAATCCTCTATATTATTAAATGGTGCCTCCCGTAGATTGGGATTTAAGATAAGATGTGTATCAGGATCAGAGATTTACCTCATTTTGAAGATTTAGCCGTTGACCTCATATGCTACGACTTAGAGTAGTAGAAGCTTGGAGGTATCACCAATGTAGCTAACCTACTATATAGCAAAACAATAAGAGAATTAATTTTGGATTAAAGAATTAAGTAGAACTAATTTTGGAATTAAGTAGAACTAATTTTGGAATTAAGTAGAACTAATTTTGGATTAAATAAGTATTCTTTGAGGAAAGTGAAGACGCATACTCGTCGGGCGAAGACTGGACTTGGAGCGCATGCCCGCCAGGGAAGATACAACCGAGTGCAGCGTGATTGATCAAGCTCTAGGACATCGTGCAAATAGCAAACACCGTACAAGTATTAGTACATTGCTAAAGAACTTCCCACCAACGGCTTCGGACTACCACTGCAAGCCGTTAGCACACTTGGGTAGCGGAGTATTTCACCGAGCCCTATTCGTTGGACTTGTGGATCGCCGGGAAGCATCTGGGCCACGAGCTCTTCCAGTGCAGTTTTCAACAAGACCTTCGAAGCTCAAGAGGCCTTCGACGCATAAGTGAGGACAGTAAGCTAGACTTAATAAGCACAAGGACCGGCAGACACGCTGCTTGGGACCAGGGTGGATAATAGACTTTAGAACACATAAGTCAGATGGACATGACAAGCGATAATAGACCTAAGAAATAAATATCTTTATTCTTTGTGCCTTGGATCATTCATGTATTTAAATACCTATGCCTCAAGGAAAACGCTCCATCTTTTCCCTTTAAATTCCAGCTTCAATTAAGGTTCAAATTTCAGGGAGCATTAACTAATTCTATTATTCACTCTTACCATTTTAATACAAACGTTACGTCTTAGTTTCCTATTGGGTCCAAGGCTGGATGTTTCTTAAATTAGTATTATGTTTTATTATTTAGCTCTATCACAAGTTTTAAGAACTCTAAATCTTAATATCACGGAGTCTTGATGGCTACCAATGGTTAAAATCGTCAGCATATCTAATCTAATTCTTTTATATTTGGACCAAGTTGGTTGTCTATTCCAGTATACCAGATTGACTATCACATAAAAGTTGGATTTTGTAGTCGGCAATCGCTTAGATCGTCTCCAGAGTTGTTGTGGTTGCAACTAACTCAGTTTAGAGAGAATTACCATTGATTGCCGGATTTCCACAGAACTAGTGAATTTCCACAGAACTAGTGAATTTCCCCAGAACTAGTGAATTTCCATAACCATGTATCCTGTAATAACGGCTTTGGTTTGATTCGGATGCATAGCTGGCTCTGAATAGGCTGTGGTTTGACGTCTTGAGGGACAATATAGTCTAATGTTGAGGTTTAAAGTATCTTAATACCTTCTTTGCTGCTTTAATGCTTCTTTCTGGGGCTAGGTGTCTTAGAGTTTCAGAACGATGATGTCAAAACGAGCGGTAGCAGCGTAGAGTAACTTACCAATTATTGTCTGAATCTGTTTCGTCACATGACTCGTCTTCCTCTTGAGTTCCTTTCTTTTGGATCCAAGTTGGTTGTCAATTCAGGTAGTTAGTCAATTCAAGGTGTCTATTCAAGGTGTTAGTCAATTCAAGGTGTTGGTCAATTCAAGGTGTCTATTCAAGGTGTTAGTCTATTCAAGGTGTTAGTCAATTCAAGGTGTCTATTCAAGGTGTTAGTCTATTCAAGGTGTTAGTCTATTTACTCGTTACTTCAGCTAGCTAATTTAGTGGTCAATTTGAGTGTCGAGTTCCGTTAGGTGACTTAGTCTAGTTTAAAGTGTAGATTTAACTGGTCAGTGTTAGTCTTTTAGAACTAACCGTTCTATTCATGTTCTTTGAACACCTCAAATGGTCCAGTGGTCTTATAGGCAAAAGGTGAGTTTGTCTTGTCCGAAGACAGAATGGTCCGGTTCCCTGCTACACCTGCAGCTTGGAGTTTGATTCACGCCGGACCGTGACTCCATTCTGGGTCTGGTCCACATGTGATCGTACGTAGGCATGACGGGTCGTGCAATACTCGCGGTTCTAGACTAGACTAACTACATACTATACACTACTGCTACTAGTATCCTGACCAGTAGTAAGTACAGTTGTCCAGTTTTTCTAAGTACTGTTGTGCAGTAATTTGGTAGCAGTGAAATCAGTCTAGTCATTCAGTTCTAATCCGTCTAGTTAATTAGGCTTAGTCATTTTTACCAGGCTAGTTTTGAGTCCAGTTAATGAGTATTATTGAGTATTATTGACTAGTTAGAGTTTGACTAGTTAGAGTTTGACTAGTTAGAGTTTGACTAGTTAGAGTTGACTAGAGTATTACTAACAGTGGTCTGTTAACGTACTATTGACTGTACTGGCAGTGATGGCAGTTGTAATAATACAATAAGAACAGTGGTAGAAGCGGGTATTGACTGAGTGGTAACTGTAGAAGGTGGTGTACATGGCAGTAGCACTAGTAGTGTACACGAGTCCGGACTGGCTATATATAAGAGTAGTGTCACTATTGGCTGCAGCCCTTACCGTTCTTGTCTGGTGTAGTGGATGGAGACCCACTCTAGGTTCCGAGCGGAGAGCGTGGTTCAGGAGGTCACTGTACTGACGTGAGGTTCACATGAACTGCCTGATTGCTGTGTAGGTGCATCTCGATTCAAGGTCATCAGTTGAATCAGTGGAAGCTTCAAGTTACTTGGTTCAATCTGTTGAAGTTGATACTTGAGTTCATCAGGAAGTTCAACCACTAATCACTTCAAGTTACTCGGTTCATTCTGTTGAAGTTGATACTTGACAGTCACATTCAGCGTACACACCAAGACTTGAATGCCATCAGTCTAGATGCCGCGGTTAAACTCCACCAGCTTGATGTCGTCGCCGGTTGCGTCCTTCAAGCCCTGGAACCGGTCCTCCAAGCCCGTCACGGCTATGGTTCTCCGCTGCGGAAACACCGCCAAGGCAAACGGCAAGGCCACCAAGGACGTGGCGAAAATCAAGCCGATGTTGACGGCGGTCTCGGCGAGTTTCAGCTTGCCCCGCAAGAGCCGCGTCCGCTGGAGCCGCACGAGCACCAACGGCGGAAGCACCATGATGGGCGTCGCGTTGATGACCCTGCTGGCCGCGGTCTCGCCCACCGCATGCCACGCGGCCTTCTGCGACGAGCCCAAGTCGCGGCCGTCGCGGTCGTACACAGAAATGCCCTTCTTCAACTCCTCGCTGCGCATGAGGAACACGTTGGCAATCCCCGCAGCCACCACCGCGGCAAACGGCACGAGCCGCCCCAAGATGGTGCGCGTGGCGGGGCGGATGTTGGTGAGCCGCGGCACCACGGCATTGAGGCCAAGCGCCACCGTGCACGACGCGGTCACGGCCATGGTGTAGTTGGAGGCGATCTGCGCCGGCGTCAAGGGGTGGGATTTGTTGGCGTTCAGGATGTTGATGGCCACGTTGAGCGACTGGTTGGCCACCTGCCAGAAAAGCGTGCCTGCGGTGCCCAAGCCGGGCGTAAGCATGCCTGCCGTGACCACCAAGTTGGACAAGACACACGAGCTCATGCGGAAGGGGAGGAGCACGGTTTCGCCGGTGTCGGGGTGGAGCGTGGAGTCGAGGATCTTTTTTTGCCGCCACAAGTCGGGCGTCATTTTGGGGATGACGCCGTTCTTGTAGTCCCAGATCTTGCGCTTGGCGTGTTCCACGTCGCTGGGGGTGTTGAGCAACATGGAGGGGTCCGAGAGGTCGGCGCAGTGCCGCACGCGGCCGAAGTATGTGGTGAGGTCGTACCTGGAGGGGGGGAGCGGCACGGGGCCGGGGATGGAGGACGCCATAGTGGTGGAGGTGGATGCCGCCGGCCTGCACCGGTACACCACTTGGTATGGGTCACACCCGTACATCTCCATCCTTTCGCGAACACCGGTACACCAAAACGTGCTTTACATCTGTACACCGCAACCCTCAACTCGCACCTCCGGACACCGCCCGACTTCAGCTCCACCGGTGATGGTGATTGCTATAGGCGTTGATATCGTCCAGGTCCTGCGTATAAGCGGCCTCCTCCGCCGCTGCGGCCCCCGGTTCCTCCGCCGCGTTCTCCACCAATCAGAGCTCGCCATTTACCAATCCTTACCTCCCACCAAAAAAGTCCATTTCGTGGCCGGCGCCTGGGCCGCCAAAGAGGCTGTGTACAAGACGTTGGATGCCGCAGACCAACGCCATTTTGCCTTCCGAAACTGGTACCGACACACTGTCGGCCACCGGCCGGCCATATCGTTTGCCGAGGCGGAAATGCCCCCAGAAACACCCGTACCTCCGGGGCACCTGGGCGATGAGTTTCTTCTCTCGATATCCCACGACAACGATATGCTTGTCGCGACAGTGTTGCGGCAACAGGGAAGAGGGCGGGGGAGGGACAGTGTTTGTATGCAGGACCGCACGTGACTCAACGAACCGTACAACCCCAATGAACTCTAACCTATTGCAATGCGCCTTTAATTAACCTTTAATCTATCATAATGACATTTACTTCTTAAATATTACAATCATCAATTGCCTACTCCCATTCGACTGTGGCAGGAGGCTTGGAGGTGATGTCGTAGGTGACACGAGCCACACCGTCGACCTCGTTGACGATTCTGGAAGCAACTCTCTTCAAGAAAGAGGCCTCGAAAATGAACCAGTCTGCAGTCATAAAGTCCACAGTCTCGATGGCTCTCAATGCAATCACCTGCTCGTAAGTCCTCTGGTCACCCATGACACCCACCGACTTGACCGGCAATAAGGCAGCAAAGGCCTGGGAGATGTCCTTGTACAAACCAGCGGCCTTGATTTCCTCAATGAAGATGGCATCAGCCTCACGGGCGATTTTGACCTGCTCTCTGGTGACTTCTCCAAGCACCCGGATGGCCAAGCCTGGGCCGGGGAAAGGGTGTCTCCAGACCAAGTCGTGGGGAACGCCCAACAACTCACCCAAGTGACGCACCTCGTCCTTGAACAACTCGCGCAAGGGCTCGATCAACTTCAACTTCATGTCTTCCAACAATCCTCCAACGTTGTGGTGGGTTTTGATGGTTTGGGAAGGGCCCTTAAAGGAAATGGACTCGATGACGTCGGGGTACAAGGTACCTTGCAACAAGTACTCGATTTCCTGGCCGGACTTGGGCTTGATCTTAGCGGCCTCGTCCTCGAAAACGTGGATGAAGGTGTTTCCGATGATCTTCCGCTTTTTCTCGGGGTCAGTGACACCCTTCAAGCGGTCCAAGAACAAGTCCGAGGCATCCACCACGGTCAAGTTGATGCCCAAGCCCTCGGTCAAGGTCTTGTGCACTTGCTCGGTTTCATTCTTTCTCATCACACCGTTGTCGACATAAATGGCGTGGAAACGGTCTCCAATGGCCTCGTGCAAGATCTTGGCGCCCACGGTAGAGTCCACACCTCCGGAGACGGCTCCAATGACTTCAGCGGTAGGGCCTACCAACTTCTTGATCCGGGCGATCTCGGTGTCCACAAAGTTCTCCATGGACCAATTGTTTTGAGCCTTACAAATGTCAATGGCAAAGTTTCTCAACAAGGTCTTTCCATTGACGGAGTGAGTGACCTCTGGGTGGAATTGAATACCGTAAATGGCATCCTTCTCGTGAGCAATGGCACAGTAGGGGGAGTTGTCCGAGGTAGCCACGGTCTTGAAGCCAGTAGGCAAGGCATGCAACTTGTCACCGTGAGACATCCACACTTGGGAGTGGTCCACGCCCTTGAAAAGAGGGCAGGACTGGTCCTCGACGTTCAACGTGGCCGGGCCGTATTCCCTCTTGTCACCACGGCCAACTCCCTTTCCGTTGATCCAGGCCAACTCCTGCATTCCGTAACAAATACCCAAAATTGGAACGTTCAACTTGAACACGTCGTGGTCCACGTGGGGAGCATCTTCAGCATACACGGAGTAAGGGCCTCCGGACAAAATCACACCCTTTGGAGTCCATGACAAGTCAGCGATTTTTTGAGTACATGGCAACATCTCAGCGTAGATGTTGAACTCTCTCAATCTTCTGGTGATCAAGTGGGAGTATTGAGAACCAAAGTCCAACACGAGAATGGTGTCGAAGACTTTGGAGACTTCGATGGGGACATCGTCAAATTCAGACATTTTGTGGTTTACGGAGGGGCTAGGAATTGGGATATCCCAAGAGAAAAAAAAGACGATGGGCAGCGCGAAATTATCAACATTTATATACGCCGCGATGACTCGCCTGCATGTGCGGTTGCACCCACAAGGAGCTGTGCATGTTTCAGGGACTCCCGGTTGGTGGTGTCCGGGGGTGTTTCGTGGGGGAGCAAATATTTACGGGGGTGGCGCTGCATGTTTGGGAAGTGGGTTCACGATGCGACCCCGGTTTAAACATGTACTGCTTTCAATTTCGAGGGATGCGGCTGTTGGCGCGGAGTGGTGGAGTCACCGCTGACTCTACATACCTCCGTACATCCGTAATTTACCATCATATCCAAAAAAGGAAACTTTTCTACCCAATTTAGACCCAAAGAAGTGTTTTGCTTCAAATACCCAATATAGTCACAATATGGCCCTATTTGCGTTGCTCATATTCAAGCATTAGTTTGCGTCATTTTGAACATGCACGACGTTCTCAGCAAACTTTCGACGCAGGGGATAATGTTTCAGAATCCGAGTTATCAGTTCATGCAAAGTTGGATTGCAAAAGTACCCTCGGCCACCGGTGTCTTCACCTTGACGCATTGCATCTGTGCGTTGTGTTTCAAGTTCCAAACCGGCCGCGCGCCTCCTGGCGCATTTGCAATCACTTGACTATATAAGTGGTGCTGCCCCCTTGTTTTCTCGCCTTATCTTATTGCTAGCTCTATATATTTGCTACAAAGTTTGACTCCTTGCAATAGCTCACTACCTCGCTCCCACAAAACGCTTTTGGTCGGCCGACTCTTTTTGCAGCCATTACATAAAAAGTCTAAATCCACGTTCAGGCTGTTGGTCTGAGCCCCTTGTTGATTTCCCTTTGTTAGACATTATCCAACTCATTAAACATTGCATCTTCTGCTGAGGTACAAAAAAAGCAGACAGAGTTCTTATGAGGCTGCTTCCTCCACCAAGAATCACACGGCGTCGGCGGTGGAAACGTGTGAGACGATTTGTGAAATCCTTTTTGAAAAGAAAACGGCCTCAACAGAATATCACCTTGAAACGGAATTCGGTCTCCTATATACGACATTCTCGGCTGGGGTTAAAGAAAAGGTCGACGTTCAATCGCTTGAGGCTACTACGCCGAGCCCTTCTTTTTTGACCCACGAATTAAAACTTTTGAGTCTAAGCTTGTGCCACATGTGAAACAGTGATTTTATTCGTTTCGGGTTACTCCGACTTCTGATTGCAAACTAGATACATTATTGTTACAGGCAAATTGAGGGTGGCGAGTGGGGTGAACCTTTCCAGCCGCGGGTATCAGAAAGATAACATGAATGAGATCAAAAAATTGTATTTGTCAAGCCGCCACCGGGCCCAACGGAAACTGAACATTATGCCGGAAACTAGCAAACAGCAGGAACACCTAGATGGGATATTTACGTGATAGAAGCTGGATCCTTCGTCTTGTAATTGCATGCAGGAAATCAGACGGCTCATTAAAACTCCTACGCGTGTCACTTGTATCCCATTGGTTGACTTTTTTACCAAGCCTCTTGATAAACGTTTCTATCGACTCACCCGTCTCGCTTTGATCTCAGTTGTGCTTGGTGCAGACTGCGCGGATTTTTTTGCTCTATGCACACTTTTCAGGTCATCTCATCAGTGAGCACTCAAACTACAACATCACCAAAACTTCCCCAAATGTCCGAGAGCCAAGTGAAAGTTCGGTTTTTCACCAAGGAAGAAGATGAGACGCTTCATGCATCCGAAGCTCCTCTCTTTGTGCCCGTCCTGTTGAAGAGGTACGGATTGTCGGAAGTGGTGAACCATCTCTTGCAAAAGGAAACGCCCGTGCCCTTTGACTTTTTAATCGATGGTGTTTTGTTGCGCACGTCCTTGGACGAGTACCTCACCAAAAAGGGCCTCTCTTCGGAAACATTTTTGCTGATTGAATACACAAGAGCCGTTCTTCCCCCCTCCTTTTTGGCGTCCTACAACAACGAAGATTGGGTCTCTAGCATAGACACCTTCAGCACCAATTCGCCAGCCGCCGCCGAGCTCCGAAACCAAGCCGTGAAGCCCCAAATTTTGTCGGGCTCTTATGATGGTGTGGTGAGAACGTATGACATGTCGGGCCAAGTTCAAAAACAATACGTGGGCCACTCAGCGCCCATCAGGGCAGTCAAGTGGGTCTACAGCCACCGCATAGTGTCTGCAGGAAATGACAGGCAGCTCCGGTTGTGGAAAACATCAGCAGATGCGGAAAAAGAAGGCGACGAGCCGGAGAACGCTAAGACATTGGCCATTCTCGACGCCCACAAAGCGCCCGTGGTGGACCTCGACGTGTGTCAAAAGACTCACCGCATCTTGTCTGCAGGAAATGATGGCATAGTTGGCTTTTGGTCTACTGTGCCAAAAGAGATGACCGTCATTGAAGCTTATTCCGTGGACGAGACCGGTGCCGGATCATCGACGGCGGTGAAAAAGAGAAGAAAAATGGCACTTCGGGATTCCCAGGTCCTGCACAGAGCACCATTGGCTCTCCTTGAAGGCCACACTTCACCGGTCGAGGGAGTAATTTTCGACTCCAACGACTCTTCCGTGGGCTACTCCGTTTCACAAGATCACACAATCAGAACGTGGGATTTGGTTACCTCTCGCTGCGTGGACACGAGGTCTACGGGTTTCTCGTTGCTTTCGGTCTTGCAACTTCCAAGTGTCCATTTGATTGCTTCAGGTTCTTCGGCAAGACATATTAATTTGCACGACCCACGTGTGACCGGTGACACCGAAAAACACCTTACAAAACTTGTGGGCCACACGAACTTTGTTGTGGACTTGGCGGCCTGCCCCACCAACTCCAACATGTTTGCATCTGCATCGCATGACGGCACCATCAAAGTGTGGGACGTGAGAGCCGACAAGGCGTTGCATACCGTTGTTAGAGATTCCGGATTTGGCAAGGTGTTGGGATTGGACTGGGATTCCGAAATTGGCATTGTCAGTGGTGGAGAGGACAAGAAGGTCCAGATCAATAGCAATCCTTCAATCAAGGAATAATGATTGTCAATAAAAGAAAGGCATAGCAGCATCACAAAGTATCCAAAAGCGGGCACATCTCACTTTCCAGAAAATGCCATATAAAGTTTATACAAGTTTCACCCATCTCAAGTTCCAGGTCCTTCTTTCTTGGTCCCCTTCATTCAAGTCCTGTGAATCCTAACTTTCCTATAGTTTTTCTGTTGAGCACTAGTCCACATTGAAATTCCGTAGTAGCCCTGCCACATGCTTTTTTTATCAGTGATGTACCCCGAAACTCCATTTTCAGAGTAGTCACTATTCGGAGTTTCAAGCGTATTGATATAAGAGATATCGTTCCAACCAAGCATTTTTCGTAACTGCGAGATTTCGCCGGCATTCAACTCTGCCTGCGCTGCACTTCCGTATTTAAGCGGCCCGTAATTGATCCAAAACCCATTTTTCTCCGCCTTAGGTTTCGTCAAGTCGCTAATGCGGTCGAAATAGTCCATGATATTTTCTGCAGTGTCGATGAAAAATACCGACACAACCACCACGTTTTTGTACGTGTCCCTTTTTGGTATACTGCAGTATCGAAAGTCATCAATTGTAAGCGTCAAGTTGGGAGGCTGTTTGACTCCCGTGGGAATATTTATGTGCCGGAACTGAGCCTTCGAGTCGAGGAAATTCAGGTTCGTGTGAGCAAAGGGAAGAACTTCAATATTGAACGATGGGCCTCCGTTTGACTTCGGGTTCAGGTAAATGAATTCGTTGCACGCATGCATGAGCCCGCTAAATTCAACTGCATGCACAGAGCCATACGGCTTATGCGTGGCAACCTCGTGGGCAACACGGCCCAAGCCCGAGCCCGGGATGATAATACAGGTGTCTTCGACCTCATTGTCAGGTATCACAGAGTCTAGTTGGTCAGTGACATATCTCAAAAGGGGAGAGATCTCTGACTCGTCTTTGACTGAATTTGATTCTGGACTCTTGCCAGAATAATCTGACCAGTCTCGGATGAAATGGCCGAGGCTCTCAACAACACGATAATTCAGCGAGGAGTTGCTCTGGCTGCGCTTGTCCACGGCATCCAAGTCCTTGTATGAGATCAGATATTTTTCCTTGACTGCATCTGCAATCAGGTTGAACACTGATTGGTTCCGGTCAATGCTGGTATCGATACTTTTCAACTTATTCAAGTAGCCCACTTCAATACATAACTTCTGTTGTCTCCAGGACATCAACTTGAAGAGCCGTTTGCGGCGTTCATTGATATGCTTCAGGTTTTTCGTGTAGTCACGTAATGAAACCAAGGCGTGTAGAAGTTCCGTCTGCGACTGCCCAGATAAGGCAGAAAAGGCGCTTTTGGAATCACTGGCATTAATTTCCTGTGAAAGACGCCTTCTTTGTTCCACAAGCACGCGCTGTAGTTTTTCAATTAGGTCGAGGCGAGACACCATGAAGATCAAAAAAGCAACACTGACAACAATAGGGATCTGAGAGTTTTTCTCCGTAACCAAATCAAGGAAGTAATAAACTAGTATACAGACAAAAGGAATTAAGGTAACCGGTTCAGCATGTGTGAAACGGCGCTGGTTCATCGTCTGTGGCAGTTGCCACAGTGCGACGCATCACTAGCTTCAAGGCGCGCGTGGCACTACACACATCAACAATGCAAGTTTCAGCATGCCTACGCTAATGTGAAAGTAAGAGTTTCTGGAAGCAGAAGTTTTTTGAAATTTTGATAAATATCGCCTCCCAAGTATTTATTTTGTCCTGAATCGAAAGGCTGTGAGCAGGTGATGCCCGAGGGAAAAGTTAAAATACCTCAAAGTCTTGAATAACTGAATGCCATGATAATGTTCCGAAAACTTGGTAATCTTAAGGTTCGTAACGTATTGGAAATCAAAAGGAGACCTTAAATAAAATAGTCTTGGACATATAGCTTATGTTAGGAGTAAAGCACGTTGTGACTGAATCTTTTGCGGTCTTAATCGTGGCTTTTTTTCGAGCAAGAAAAGGAGGGATCCAAATAGTCACTCCACTTTTTTAAGAGGCGGACTTCACTCATTTATAGACTTTTAAGGGCTAAAAATGTACGTGGTTGCAAATCGGCATGCGCAAAGCACTGCGACACGGTATGCACACAAATGCGCTATTGTCACCACTTGTTTGGGACCTGTCGCGACATCTGAAACACTACTGCTTCCCGCCTTCCTCAGGAGTATATAAACGTTCTTCCCCCTAACTTGATTGGCAGCAGATTTTTGTCCCTTACTTTTCCATCTCCTCTTTTTTCGAAATGTCGGAGTTATGTCAGATCCTCTACACCGAGGAATACTCGTCGTTGATGAAGGCGCTCAATCAGTCGCTAGAGAATAAGGTTTATAATGAGGAGGCTCTTCAGTTGACGGAGCAGGTGCTTGAGATTCTTGCGTCTCATTACACCACTTGGCACTACCGGTTTAAAATCATTACTCACCTTAAGAAAGACCTCCTCGAGGAATTGGACTGGTGTGAGACCATTGCGTTGGAAAACGAGAAAAACTACCAGATTTGGAACTACCGCCACCTCATTATCGAAGAGATCCTAGCAAGCCCTCAACTCGCAAGCCAGTTTTCATACAAGAGAGAGTTTCCCATCTTGAATGTCATGCTCGAGCAAGACCCCAAAAATCATCACGTTTGGTCCTATAGAAAGTGGTTGGTGGAGAGATTCAAGACCTACGATGACCCGCAGGAATTAGATTTCGTTACCAAGTTGATTGACTTGGACTTAAGGAACAATAGTGCATGGACCCACCTCTTTTTCTTGAAATTCAAGGGAAACCCACCCACAAAAGAAGATGTTTTGGCAGAAATTGACTTTGCAAAGCAAAAAATCGCCATGTGTCCGCAGAATGCATCTTCTTGGAATTACTTGAAGGGAATTTACGCAGAAATGAAGTACGATATCGCAGAACTTGAGAGTTTCTGCTCTGGCTTTGCTGATCTCGAAAATCAGTTGGTGCTGAGCTCTTTTGCTCTCGAAATACTTGCAACGATAGCGAAGTCGCAAAAAAATGTTGATCGGGCCATGCAAATTTACGATGTTTTGTCACTGACATATGATCCAATCCGAGTCAATTATTGGAACTATCTCAAACGCAGATTACACTAACTATGACCGACTTTCCTGACTATTAAATCATAGTGAGTTTCTCCCTCTGATCAATGCGTTTCTCGCTGTGACTATATGGGTTCCTTACATTTTTAAATGCACATTCAAAGTCGTGTGATGACCAATCTTACAATGCCTGGTTTGGTGACCTCTCCATTAAATGCTGAATTCGAGCAGATTGCATCTGAATGTGCAGCTTCCATGGTTGGTGCATGTGGGGTGCTGCTATGAATTGTCGCCGTGTTTACTTGGATTTCATCTTCGATTGTCTGCCTCAATTATCGTTGAAAACACAATCAGAATTATCGGAAAAAGAAACTACACATGCAAGAGTGTTCTGGAAAGCCTCAAAAGAATTGATTGGGAGATTTTTACTAGGCGTAATGAACTTTGGCGCCGTTCTATTCTGAAACATAAACATTCCTCAGGCTGTTCCGCAGCTTATCTCATGGCGCAGATACTCTCAAGTCTGCACAGGGATCTAGCGTCGCATGTACAGGAAACTGCGCCAAATATACGAAAGGGAATAGGAGCAAACGAGGCAAAATAAACAAAGCAGAGGAAAGCACGTCGAAAACAAGAGGAAAACAAAAGAAATCGAATAAGACATCAAAGAAGAAAGCAAGACAAAAGGCTAAAATGGATAAATGGAGTTTTCAATTCCTCTTTATTTCATGTGTCTTCAAGGTATTATGTGTGGCACTTGTGTGGTGTCCTGCAGCTGACAACTTTGCTACCGAAGGCTAGTGAAGCTAGATGTGAGTCGCTCGAAATTTCTACCTTGAGTCTTCAATATTTCCGTCTTGATCCGTGAGCGCACATATGATTTCGTGTTGTGACAAAAAGAATATCTCCGCATCGTGTGCAGGACATTCTCTTCATTCATGTGCATGCTTGCATCAAGATGGCCAAAGTGACGCATTGACAGAGCAAACTAGATTTGATGTGATCACATCAGGCAAAGCCAGGCTCCAAAATTGAAGATTGTTTTGTTTTTTCTGTTTTGTTTCTATGTTGCAGTGATCAGGCTTGAGTGGCGAACATGCACCACATCAAATTCAAGGCTAAGAATTCTCAGCAAGTGCACCTACAGATCTATTGATTGGTGAATGAGATGATCTAATATCGTGATTGCATAAATTAGTGACGTGATTTGATATCATAAACATTGGTCACATGATTGGATGTTGGGA
This sequence comes from Metschnikowia colocasiae, assembly GCA_002370175.1. Classification (NCBI taxonomy): domain Eukaryota; kingdom Fungi; phylum Ascomycota; class Pichiomycetes; order Serinales; family Metschnikowiaceae; genus Metschnikowia; species Metschnikowia colocasiae. The sequence continues at coordinate 50,411 of NKZV01001008.1, forward strand.
TGACATCTGGGGACGGCTTCACGAGATGGGAACATTTATTTTTAATCTTTTTGGCTTGGTAGATCATGTTTGAGCTCGGGTTTAGATATCAAACTAAGGATGATGAAATGATTAGACGAAGTGGTGAATTTACAATGGTGAAGGTGGCAGTTTAGGCCGAGTCGATCACGTGGAGCGGAATAGCTAAATATTGGCAATCAATGCTTACGGCTGGCTCGGAATCATTTGCCACAATTGGAAACCAAAGCTGAGAAGTTCTAGCTCAAATCCTTCTTAAATATGCCAACGGGCACGCAATTATTACGCTGCACTAGGTGCTTTAGATCTGCTGGTTGCAGGTAATGGGGAATTTTTCTGGAGAGGGGGACGGCGAGTCTGGCCCGACTAGACTAAATTGCAAATACGGCAGTGAAGATGCCGCGCGAATTTTTGTGTGCCGTACCTGTATGCTTAGCACGTACATGGACTGCATCTACCGTGATCATTTTTGCTGTGGCGACTGCAAACATATCCGGCCTTGAAGCATTCCTGGCACGCTTGCAGATTCCGGAATAGCTTGCACCTCAGCAAATGCCACACATGTCAATTCGATATACTTCATTTGCATTTGCCTTGGGATGTTGGTGTGTCTTCGTTGTGAGTCTTGCCTCATCCTGCATGTGCTATATGCCGCTCTTATGCACAAGGTGATTGGGTGCTTCTGCAGACCAAGGGCTTTTAGCCAATGCCAACCAGAAGAAGAAACGATGTGGTACTGCATGATCTTCTATGATTTTATCATGCATGCATGTGCATTATATTTAGTCAGTCTGTGGCCAAAAGGTCTAGACCCAGCACAGAGGATGGACACAAAGGTACTGCAGACACCACACCCGATCCCATTACTATTATTCATTCGAATCAGCTCAGATCTTCCCCACGTGGAGAGACGAAACATTCGCAATCATTTCGATTTCGGAGACAATTTCCGGCCGAGACAATGCGAAAATGACATGGTATATTCGGCACTGGGGCGCACCCGTACCTCTACGCCACATCTCAGTTGACGACCCATATAACTTTTCCCAATGGGGTAGAGTCGCACAAGGTTCAGTAACGATCATGGAATGTTTACTCCAAGCGCGGCCTAAAATACCTACGTCGTCTGTGTGCACAATGACCACTAGTGCTCACACAAGCATATTCTCTATAAATGTAGAGCTCCTAATGAGGAAATCGCGATTAGAAGCGAGTGATGCTGGGTGTGGTTATAGTGCAAAGGCCAGCGAATATCTACAGCAGTGCGTGGTGCGGCTTGTGCTACCTGCGGATGCCTGCTCGCGCCTGCTGGTGCCTACGTGTGCCTGCGCATGCTTGCGTGTTCTTTTATTTCGAGGAGACATTGTATCTCGCAAGTAAGAAGATGGCACCACTCCCACTTGATAGTGTCTGAACTCTGCAAAACCACACAAGCTGGCCGTCCTACTCGCTCGAACAATAACTCACGCGCAGAGCACATATGCATCACACAAAGCAGTAGGAAGACTGATGCGCATGGATGCATTCCTTCAAATAAGCCCGCGCGCGTATCACGCTGTCACACCAAGTGAAACAGAACCGAATGGCGGCATCTGGCAGCAGAATTTGCCTCCTATCGCTCCCTACCACAGTCTTTCTGATACAAAGAGCAGCACCGGGGCGCTGGCGCCTTCGTCCGCAAAAAAAAAGACCTCCGCTTGTGTACATTCCAGAACGGCCCCCGGCACCGGATCCTCCATATAATTGCCCGTCGTGCCATGAGAACTTCGGGCTTGTGAATTTATTTTTCTTTATTTTTCGGCGGCTAATCGGGCGCCCTTTGCACTTTTCCTAGCTCCGCGCGACAGCTCGCACTTTATGCACGCCTGAAATTCGCACCTGGTCTTATCACACCTCAATTTATTGTTGCATTTTTTACCATCTGATTTTCAGCTATTTCCTTTTTATTTCTCCCGGATAACTGGTTCCGTCTTCACTGGCCGCTGCCTCCAGCTCATCTGATTTCAAAAGAACATCGACCCCCAGCCATATTTCAAGTCCTCTGTGTGCTGCGAAACCACCTCCGATTTCAGCTCAGCGGCAACAAAAGCAACGAACAGCCCGAGATTCACCTGAAACTTAGTTCCGACCCAAGATTCTGAAACTCGAAACGGTGACATCCTCGGTACTTGGTGTTGGCTGGTGTTTCATATAACCTGCCTATCCCGACGAACTCCTTCGCCGATCCGTTTTGATCTCGGCCATCAGTTAGCTCCGAAGTCTCGGATTTCCATCTATTCATCTTTCATCTTTTCACTCCGCTTGGCGTCATCTCTCCTCATGAGTGGCTTGAGAATCGTACTTGAAGAATCCGATACGGCGCTGATTCTACGATTAGGGGAGGCAATCGCCTTGCGGCTGCCTGAAGCCGCCGATGAATACCTCAACTCCGAAACGCTCCTCCCGCCGTTGCCTGAAAGCGACGAGGAGATTCCCCGTTCGGTGCCCTCGCCGCTTGTTCTCACGCCTGGTGGGCCGGCGCCACTGCCAGCTCTACAATCAAGACCCTCGGTTACGCCTCGAGTGCTTTCTTCCCCATCCACTTTGAAAGAGCATCAACAATGCCAGGAGGCGACCACCATCCAGGGCCTAGATTTGCTGTCGCTCAACATGGATGCATCTCCCTTTTCGTTCCCTCTGATGGACCCCCCGTCGCCGGTACAGTCTACATTCCCGCCAGTTTTGAGCAAGTCCAGCTCGTCGACGTCCATCAACACCTCGCCTTTGAAGCGCTTGAAGAGCCTAAAAAATGGTCTCCGAAGACTCTCGCTTTCCCGCAAGGGATCCACCGCTTCTTTGGGCCCCCAAATGGGCGACTTGACCGCCTGCACTTCGACGCTAGCCTTCGGACAGCTGTCGCCGCAGGCTCCGCTGTCAAAACCTTCCATATACCCTATTCAGACCGACATATGTCTTCATGATGCCAGTCTGCTGTCGTCTACAGGCGAAAGTTTGAGATCGAGCACTTTCAGCTCGCTGGCGCCGGCCAACAATACAGGCCATGCCAACCACACGCCTGCCAGCACGCCCATGGGGCCATCACACATTCCCACCTCCAGCCAGGGACTGCTGTTCGTGGCCAAGTCCAGAAGGAGAACCATCTCGCAGTCAAACTCGGCTAATTCGACCACCCCTCCCTTTCCACTGCCCATCATCACGTTATCAGAAAACCTCGCCAGCACAAGGAAAAATCTTGTTTCCATCGAGCAAAACTTCTTTGAAAACTTACATACTTCTGCAGATCCGCATCAGCAAGTGACGGTGGACGGTACGGTGGATACTTTATCAATGCTCAACACGAGCGATGACTTGATCGATTACCTGATTTACTTGAGCCACCACAAAAAGTCTGTGGAGGAGGCGTATGAGGTTTCCAAGTACAAGCTCTCGAGCTCGGGGTGGTGTTCGGGTCACGACATCGAAAACCTCGTGTTACACCGGGACTCTGTGCTCAGTCAGATTGACTCCAAGCTACTCCAAATCGAGGAAAAGTTAAACTCTGACTTCAACGTTTCCATTCTCAACAATCCCCACATTGACATGAAAGATCAGTCGCAGGAGGATCCTGTCAACAAGGCCACCTTGAGCCCCAGTTTGAAGGATTTGGAAAGCCGATGTTTGTTTTCCGCGAACACCAACCTTCTTTCATGAACCCCTTTTCATGAACCCCTTTTCATGACCCCTTTTCATGACCCCTTTTCATGAACCCCTTTTTCATTGAGATCAATCTTTATTGATGATCAGCCTGAATCAAGCCAGGAAGCGGTCAATGGATTGATCCCTTGCCCCAGATTAGATTTACAGTCCTGGTTTGTTCTGGACAGGAAGAAAGGCCATGGCTATGACTACGATTTACGACAAATGACGCTTCGTTTGAATGCATCAAGGAAGCAATGGGTTACTGCCGGCAGAAATGCATTTGATACCTACTATAGATGGCTTGTATACAGGCGAGACCAGACCAGATAATTTACGGGCGGCAAACACATCGTAGACGACGTAGAGACGCAGGCGCCAAAGGAGGTGGATTCGGTGCCTTGTGCATGTGTGGCGCTCCTCGGAAATGTGCGCAGCGGGCCGAGTTTGTGAATAGTATGCAGGATCGGTGTACGGGCGTGCGTGCTCGTAAGCAGGGCCATATATCCGGATCAGGGCTTCTACCCGACTCCTTCACGAACGCGCATTCACATGATCAGACGGGCAAGGCTCAGGATTACAGTGATTACATGTGCCGAGACTGAAAAGAAACCAAGTCTGAAACTGGCCCTGAACTGGACCTGACACGCAGCCAAGTCTGAGTTAGACACGCAGCCATAGACTCGCCAACAGACAGTGGCGAGCCAAGTGAAGGCAGAGTGCCATTGTATAACACTGCTAAACACTAAACACTGCTGATACAACAGAAACCAGATGTATCGAAAACGCAGAATCCAGAAAACCCACAATCGGATGTTCCAGTATGAGACGTACTTCGAGGTTGTTCTAGGTACTCTTTCCCCTTCAGTCGACCATGGCTTCGGACGGTAAAGTGAATGAGCACCAACTCATTGAGGAAAAAAAGGGAAGAAAAATGCGATGGCCTTTTAAAGGCCGCGGTGCACGGGTGCGCGCACGTGAGACTCCATGCAGCCTTGTGCAGGCCCCCAAGACCACCCCTCTACATCCATCACACACCAAGCACCCTCGTGTTTCAAAACACCCTGGCCAGTTTGAGCTTGTGTGGTTTCTAGAAGTAACGGCAACTGCATGTATGGCCTCGGAAATGGCACATAGTGCTTGGATAATAAAAGCTCGAAGTGGCTAGGTTTGGTGTGGTCGACGAGTATTCTTCAAACAATTCACTTGGGACCGCATGAACCATCGGCTACCATACTTAGTGGCGGGCCTTTCTTGTATAGCAAAGATGGGAGCCAGTATGCAGGTCGCCAAGGCCATCTCCCAGCGCCTTGACCAGCGATATGAGCGAATGGAATACTATAGCATGCCTGTCAACAGCAGATGGCCAATAGGGGACCGCACCGTTGGCAACCGCCACACAACATTGTGGCCTGCATATAAGGCGCCCCTGGTGACAGCTCAAGTGGCAACGGACTGCATCCCATTGGCGGTGCATTCATGAAGCCGTACAACTAGTTCAGTCTGCTTGCGTGTGGAGTACGGCGCTGTATGCAGTCCCCGCCTATTGACGCCGGGCGGGTGCTCTACCCAGCTCTGCGGTCGCAATTACACGGATCCACGTGTCCAGTTGGCCATGAGTGACGAATCGAGGCACCAGTGACCAAGCGCCGCGTTGTATGCAGTACCCGGTCCTGTAAATCGGATAGTTCCGTGTCCGCGTCAAACTTCAGTACCTCCGGAGTACCATATATCAACCATGGTGAACAGTCATGATTAGCGTGGTTAACAGATCTCATGGTTCCCTAAAGATAAGTGAACACTTCCTCATTAGTATCAACCTCAGGCATTGAGGTATCAGATGTGTTAGCATCTTCTATAGCTACACGTGAGGCACTTCTGGTGGGTCTGGTAGCGGGAGACATCTTGGTATGTCTCCCCTTTAGATGAACTTTATTGCTCTTATAAACATGGGCAGCGTCCCTCCTTTTATATTGGAGTGGACCTTCACCCTTCTCCTCCACAAATGTGGGGTAGTGTGCATACACATGGAGACAATTAGATCTGGAGTCCTTTGACCCCGCATTTAGACATGTCTAAGTGCCGTGTATAATTTGCTCTCTCAGTCTTTGTCCTCCAACAGGNTGGAGACAATTAGATCTGGAGTCCTTTGACCCCGCATTTAGACATGTCTAAGTGCCGTGTATAATTTGCTCTCTCAGTCTTTGTCCTCCAACAGGTCCACGTTCAGTGTGGCAGAGGCTGGCACACCAACCAGCGGAGCGTGTAGCACAAGTGGCTTGGTCCTTTGGTGGGCGGTTATGAGCCCAGGCCTCGAGAACCAAAGTACACAGACGTAGAAGTGAATTATGAGGCGTACATGAATAGTGAGTGGTAGTAAGAGTGATTAGTGCTGTTCATAGTAACTAGTTTGACCGTACGATGTGGTCTGAATCCGAAAGATCTTTCTGAGATTTAAAAGGGTTGGTATTGTCTTTATGACCTCTGGTACTAATGCCTCATTTATTGATACTCCTAAGGTCTAGATTTCCAGATTTCCAGATTTCCAGATTTCCAGACCTACAGATTCCAGATTTCCAGATTTCCAGATTTCCAGATTTCCAGACCTACAGATACCCGTTCCCAGATCTAGGTATCAACTTACCACTTCAGGTATAATCGACTAAGAACAGCAGCCTTTATCAAGTCCTCCTTCTTAGTAAGATATTTCCACCTAATCCTCTGGCCTTATGTTTCAGATTCTCTATTGATCTTTATGTATGCAGCAAATCATCGTTTTAAGTGCCCTCAAATCGGTATATTTAATGTTCGATATTTAACTTTGTTTCAATGTTATTAATTTTCCATGTTATTAATTTTCCATGTTATTAATTTTCCATGTTATTAATTTTCCATGTTATTAATTTTCCATGTTATTTTTCCATGTTGTAATATTGCAAATCCTGGTATCTCTTCCTGTATCGTAAGTGCTTGATACCACACTGGTTGGCACACGACCACGGTGAACGACTAATGCATGGCGGCTATTGCTCCGCTTGCTACTCTGCAACCTATTTGGGCCAAATCAAGGCCCCGCTGAGCTGCCCATGGGTATAGTCCACCTTGGACCTCGCACGACCAGGCACCAAACAGACGCACCAGCCAGACGTGGCATGACAGGTGCGCTCCGGTTGCGAGCCCTGGGGCCATCATCTGAGCATTCCCGGCCGTCTGACGGCTATCCAAGGGTAGAGGTGTGCATACTGGCTTTGCTGATGTGGGGTCTTTCTATCGATACAGAAATCAACTGGTCCTATGCCCGAGCTGTATACTGATATACTTGGTAGTGCAATGCTCATGTAGCACTCAATGCCTATGCAGTAGCAAGTAGCAAGTAGCAAGTGTAGCAATACTCATACAATACTCATGCAATACTCATGAATACTCATACAATACTCATGCAATACTCATGAATACTCATACAATACTCATACAATACTCATGTATTGCAGTACGGTAGTGCATGTTGGATTCTTAACGGGGTACTTTGCAAGGAGAGGAACGAGTGGTCTTATACAGACTAACGACGTCTGAGGAAACCGCTATTTTTGAGTGGACATTTACCAGAGTGATTTTGGCCAGGACCCAATGCGACCTACCTGGGTTTATACTACACTACTACACTATACACTATACTACTACACTATACTACACTAAACTACTACACTATACTACTACACTATACTACACTAAACTACTACACTATACTACTA
>NKZV01001012.1:0-17262 GCA_002370175.1 Metschnikowia colocasiae
ATACCTTCACTTCAGTGTGCAATACCAGGGCGTATGGAGCCATGAGTACAGGAGCCTGCGACTACATTGGATCGACTCGACTAAAAATTACCTAGATTATATGCAAGAGATTAAATTACTGCCATTAAAATAGCACATTGAGCTTTAAACCATTTGCTATATCTAGCATGTTAGACTAACCTTGCTTTCGGTAAGGTATACCAAGATTTCGTAAACTCATTCTTCAGATATTCACATTCTGAGTTTTCAGTAAGTTAATCACAACATGGAATCCGTGGCAATGCCAATCATGGCCTTTCGACCAGTGGTGCTGCTTATGTGATGTTTTGCCAATTCATTATACCCTTCAAGTCAGTTTTCGGAATGGAATGGAGTCAATCTAATTCCAGGTATTCCTTTGACCACTCACTTGACATGCAAGCATCGAAAAGTCCCAGTGTTCTTAACAGTCTTATTTAATCTTGGAAACTTAGCGGTACATTACCGAATGTAACAAGTGACCTTACTCTTTTAGATGGCTCTGGGGCACGGCGTAAGGAGTGCAACGAATCTATCACAGGTTGGAAGCCGATGATCCGGCTGACTACGAACCTATTTAAACGAACCTATTTAAACGAACCTATTTAAACGAACATATTTAAACGAACATATTTTAAAAGCAATTCAAGTAGGTGATTGCATTCAACAGTGGCACGTGGACAGAATCAGTCCCACTGAACCCTCAATGTTTCCAGCGTCACGTCTGTAGTCCCTGACCCACCTGGAATTGTCAAACGAACATTTGTGAGCCACAAATTGTACATTGGACCAGCTATAGTCAAAATTGCGGGCTATGTGGACCCGGCCATGTTCCTGTTCTGTTCCTGCAGTCCAAGTGAGCTACAGAAGACTGGCACCAATTATAATTATCTGCCTTCTTTAAACGGGTCATTAAATTGTTTGCAAAGTCTTTTCTACTTTACAATTCCGTAGGAGTTCAGCTTATTTATGCCTGTGTTTTAGACTTTGAGCTATTAGTGGCACTGTCCTGGGAGAAAGGTACTACTTCAAAGCACCGACACCTATTTATCCTCTGGTACTGTTGAATATTCACATCCAAGTTGAAGACAATGCCGACGGATGATACTGCGTAGGTGCCCAGTCTTTTTGGCCCGGTGTGGTTTGCACAGTAATATTGAATCAAGCATCCAAAGCCACATTGGTTTTGAAACACTACTATGAAACGGCACTAGGGCACTTTGCCGTCAGTTCCTATTCCATTGGATGCAAAGCCAATATACCACATAAGCTTTGAGCAAGTTGGACCGTCGCCTAGTGATGTTCCTATTTGGTCCATCACAACACCGAACCAGTCCGCACTTCTTCATTTACGATCCAATGCACGATCCGATGTGTGTACTTAAACTAGCACTTTTTGACCATGGGTTCTACTTCGAACGTATAGGGACAAAGGCCTCAAGATCATGAGGTTTCAAAAAACATTTCACCTGTCTTGCAACGTCCAAGCAAAGGCCAAATTAGCTTTTGCAAGCGACTCTCCGGGATAAAAAGAAAAAGTGCACCTTCAAGCGGAATCCAACATTGCCATTGCATGCTCAATGTCTTCACCTTCGAAAATGTGAGTACTTGGATGAACTCTTAGAAATATTCGGCATTCATCGGAGAAACATGCCACAGATGCACACTATGTTCAATAGGATTCCGAGTATTTATGTCCTCTGTGGGTTCGAACAGCTCAATCGTGAGTCAGAATAATACCAATATAAATTCCTTCTTCTGGATTCTTTAATAGCTTTTATTCCTTTGTTAGTTCCTCAAGGAAGGAATGAAGGGCTCTTATGCCGACATCTGGTAAGTCTTATATCTGCTTCAGAGTCTATCCAACAACTGATAAACCGCCGAGATAAGCACCAACCTATGTTATCTGATCAGTGCAACGGTGGCCACTTCTGGCGAAATCAGACTCCATCGTTGGCTCTGACAATCCCACCTCTGAACAGTTTAGGCTTTTTCTCCAGCCAAGTCGTGCGGTACTCAGCGAGGATCTAACTCCATACTATTGAATAAAAGTATGACCTCTCCCTATCAAATAGTTCGAAACATTATGTGTTGAAATATACCAAGGCATAAGTCTTGGACTACTGCATCTAAGGCTTGTTCACCATAAACCTTTTGGAGAGGGACCATATGCGAGGCCATTCCCACCGCAAATAGTGTCGAGAGAGCGAGTAAGATAATTCAGCTCCTTCTACTTTTTGCTATTTTCCTGAGGTTTATAAAAATCGAGTAATTATAACTCCGGCATTGTCACATGTTGGTGGGACAGTAATATAGTTGAAACACGTTTCTATACTTCATTAATTTTGGAGAAAAATAAGTGGCTTTAGCAAATTTTAAAGATAAATCTGAGTATCAAATAGTGGAAGTTCGCCCAAAATACATATTATTTCCGATCAGACAGCTGCAGATAGTACACCCTGAAGCTATGTAAAGTCGTGCCAATTTCAAAACAATTGTGCTTCAAAGCCGTACCCAATTGAAGCCCTCTAAGTATATACAGCCTTATTGAGTGACTTCCAAATGACATTCTAGAAGTGATACATGATAAGTCGGTGTCATGCCGCGAAAATCTGTAGAATTTCGAATACTACTAAGAATAGTACCTGTTCATCAAATTCAGACCAGTTTTAATTTGGATTAAGTATGTAGAGTCAGATTTATTTTCTGAGTTAGTCTTAGCAACTCCAAGAGTCAACCTCAAGTAAGCACTGCACTAGAAATTACTCTAGACCCCCGATGGGTAGCGCACTACCCATCAGGATAAGCCTACGCCGCTCGAGAATCTTCCAGAGGGAATCTTCCAGAGGGAATCTTCCAGAGGGAATCTTCCAGAGGGAGACATGGGAGTGGGGAACGTTCCCCCTTCGGCACTCGAACGAACAGCCGAACGTGGGCTGTTCGCCTATATAGAGACCCCGGGATCCCCTTGGAAGGAGGCATCAACGAATACACTGAATTACAAAGTACTAAACGTGATCAAAGAATCTAACAGGAAATATTGTACTACTTCACGTTGTGCAAGAAATTTGGCTCAGTGACAGCACCTTAACCACTTTTCTAGTCATCCATTGGAACTCAAAAGACACCCTCTAGCTGGGCCTAGTGCCTAAAGAAATCGTAAATCCAGTAATTGCGACGACCATGGGCTGAGGATTCTAAATGCGATGTATAAACGCTTTTTCAAGTTGACCGTGGCCGTTTAATAGTGGCTAGAACCATCGTATGACCTTTATTCGATGTCATCAGCCAATTGTTCCACGCAAACTTCGTCGTAACCCCCAGTGACTATGGCTTGAAGTAGTTGCTTGGAGTCAAGGTGTCTGCAGCGTCGATCGATGACCAAGTAATTTCTTGTCTTTCCGGTGGCAGCAAAGTCAACAAGCAATCAAACTTGATATCATGACCAAAGGGTTTTGGCTTTATATCCTAGTCTAAACCCCCAGATTTGGGATATGCATGCTATGCTTCTGAGGGGTTACATGAACCATCAGCTCATGTAACCCGAGCCTACATAATACATTAGATTAGGTTTTCAGAATACTAGACATCAGGTACAGAATTTAGAGAATACTAGAACGTTACTGCTTTAGACTGGACTAGTGGTACTAGAGTACTAGACTCCACTAGATACTGTCATACTAATACATACTAATAAATACTACTACTAGAAACCAATACAATACTAACAAATACTAACAAATACTAACAAATACTAACAAATACTAACAAATACTACTACTAGAAACCAATACAAATACTAATAAATACTACTACTAGAAACCAATACAAATACTAATAAATACTACTAGATACTAGATACTCATCTAGATATCAATACTATTGGCTCTAGATACTAATACAATACTAACAAATACTAACAAATACTAAATACTAACAAATACTTAATACTAAATACTAAATACTAACAAATACTAAATACTAACAAATACTAAATACTAAATACTACTAGACTGTACTACATACTTCTACTTCTACACACGTCATGTACATACTATACTAGGTAGTTTGCAAGCTCCTTTGTAGATTCACCAGCCCACCAGAAGTGCCTCACGCCAGACGTAAATGACATCTGGGGTCTGCACCAGACGTGACACTAATGAACACTTCCCCACTTCCCCCTGTCCTGGACATACTATGAGATGTATACTTTGGCCGGCGTGGAGTACACCATGGCTGATTACCATGGTTGATTATGGTGCACCGGAGGTCTGACGTTTGACGCGGCCATGGAACCTCTTGGCCTACGTTTGCCGAGTCTTGTGGTGAGTTTGGTGACGTTACTACTCGGTACTAGTATTATCCAGAGTATAGAATTTTTTCGTCCTAGCCAAAAGTATGTTATTCTGATGTCAAAAAATCATTGATTTTCATAAAAATGATCAATATAATCATGTATCAATATAATCATGTATCAATATAATCATGTATCAATATAATCATGTATCAATATAATCATGTATTATCGGGGTATTTATACATTTTTGATACAGTCATTAATCCGTAAAGCTTAAATACTTTGGTATTAAAGCTCTAGGGCCGGAGTTGGTTAAACACATTTTTATGCTGCTGATAAACGTCCGAAGAGCTTTGAACTGTAAGTCAAAGTTTCTGTTAACTAACACTGGGAAACTGGGTCTGTTGAACAAATGAAAACCTAAACCATGATTGGCAAAACCTATTATTCCTACTTAATATAATACCTACAATTTGAGCAGATATCAGATGAACAAGGTGTCAGATTACATCAGCTTAGAAGATAATATAGTGAATATTCGGAAAATTCCTCCATTGCTTAGTCAAGAGAAGCACTGCGCGATAACAGTCACTTAAACTAGGTGCATCAATAGACCACTGGGCCAAGCACCAGGGCAAGAATCCAGGAGAATAGACCCCAGTTCATCCACCGCCCTTTGTGCAACGCCGTGGACTGGTTACTTGACATCGAGAAGATCGGAGAAACTAAACACATCTACTTTGACTGCGCTTGGCCCAGGTCTGGAAGAGTCAAGCTCCCTGACGTCACTCGAAGAATATTGCCTATTTCAGCCCATTGTATCGACGACGGTCTAATTCGCTCATTGGACAAACCTCGAATCCAGCAGACATTTATTTGGTGCACTAATTGATTGCACTCTTGCATAAATGCATCACTGCGCTTAACACCCACACTTCTGAATCACCTTCTCTCGGGTTTAACCTAACCAGGTTTCCCGCAATCCATATAGACCTGTATGAATGATCAAAAACTCAACTAGGTATATACAACTTAGCATACACAAGTGTAAGCATACAGTGCAGCTCCAAGCATACATAGAGTAGTTTAGCTAGTGAGCATCATGTATCTAGTATACTGATCTATTACCTAGCTCAGTACCTGTGTCAAGTAGCACATACTGTACTGAAGCGCCTGTACTATACCATGGTAGCACTACATTGTCCTGCATGGTACTACGGCAGTGGTCTGTTGGTTCTTGAAACATTTAGTACCTTGTGTCGTTGGTGAATAGGGACAGGGTTTTATACCAAGTGTTCTCTGGTTCCGAGCAATTCAACAACGTGCAGACCGAGTTGGGCTCGAGGATGCATCTTCTCTGGGTGCAGTGCTGGCCACTTAAGCGATGGAGCTGAGGTTGATATCAATCTGTTCCAGCACTGAAGTTTCTACTGGGAGTGCACTCGACGCTACCGTCTAGTAGAATGTGGTATAGATCTAGTATGTTTTAGTTGTTTTAGTTGTTTTAGTAGTATGTTAGTAGAATGTGGTATAGATCTAGTATGTTTTAGTTGTTTTAGTTGTTTTAGTAGTATGTTAGTAGAATGTGGTATAGATCTAGTATGTTAGACCCCCGATGGGTAGCGCACTACCCATCAGGATAAGCCTACGCTTCTCGATCAAAGGTGAGAAGAAAGCAGAATAGCCGAGCCACGTCCCTATTTGACAGGAGTCGGACGACGATCTCTCGGTCCTACCCTTCGGTACCTGATCAGCGCCGATACGGCCGCGTCCGAAACCGGAAGGGATCAGTTACCGTACCTTAGCTTGATTGCTCCATGCTGCTGACAAGCCACGGACGGAGATAAGAAATGCCGATATTCTATAAGACCACTTGATTCCTCTCGAGAATCACCAACGCACACTGAATACAGAGTACTAAACGTTATCAAATAATCTAACAGTTCTTGTTTAGTAAGAGAAGGGGACACTACTCAAAGTCTGAATCTGTCCCACAGCGTAATCGATACAAGGATGCAGTCGAATCCTCCAAACCTGAGCCAATGAACATTCAAAGTGTTTGACCTGCGGTTCGACTCTTTCAATCGGTAGCCTTGCCTTGAAGTAGCACAAGGAGGACAGTGGGATAGATAAAAGGAGCTGCCAAATGATAGTCTCCCAGGGATGGCGAGACAAAGCGGTCTTCTTAGCTTTCTCCAGAAAATTCGATCGCTAACCGCAAAGGCCATGATGGTTGTGCATGTGGCGAAGTTGACTCACGCATCTCCGCAGGTCAAGGCTAACGTAGTTGATAAAAAGTGGTGGAGTGGCCAACTTCGGTTAAGCTCTAGTGGCCCGACGAAAGAGCTTAAAGTGAAGGGGTTGACTTGTCATTACATTTCAACAAGCTTTCCATTTTCCCCAACGATTGCAAATTCGCATCATAACTTATATGCAAGCTGCGAAGGTTCAACCTGGTCCGGTCAAGTTTCACTAAGCACGTGTCAATAGTACCTAGCATGTACGGAGACGAGGTACTTCGTGCCTTTGTGAGGAAGCATACACTCAACGAAGTGATCTGACTGGCAAGTCACCTCTAATCGTCCACCAATTCGGTGAATTTGAATTAACACATGTTCCTGACGCCTAAGCGTTCCTGACGTCTTAGTGTGTGACGTGAAGCTGCAGTCACCCTCTAAAAAACACACGCCAACATCAATTCTATGCCGGTAGTGCTATTTGTGATGTGTGAATAGTGTCCATTTGAATAGAGGAATCTCCATGTGGCATACCTTGTTGACTTGAAAGTGTTGAAAGCAATAGGAAGTCAAAAGAAGCCTAGTCCTCATTGGTGATTTGACATGCCCACAATTGTTGTGTCTTTCAACGGTTCGTGGAGTCCCAGGTTCCGGTTTAGCAGTGTAGTTGGGCAGTGGTTAGAAGTCACAAGCCCATTCTCGGGGATTGTTTCTCTGGGGAAATAGACAAATAAGGCATATAGTGTGTAGCATGACTTAAAGCGAATGGCATTCTCAGGGCTAGAAAAAGCTCCGGCCTATCACCTCCGGTCTTTTCCTGTTCGATAAAGCGACTCTTACCGATTCCAAAGCAATCTCCCCGGATCCTGCAATCTGCATGTGTGGAGGTATGCATTGTTTAAAACAGTTCCCAAAAACAGTACTAGAGCACCAGAGTGTCAGAGTGCCAGACATTGTCGGCTTCTTTTGGAGTCCAATAGTGTTCATTCCATGTTTTCTCAAGCAGGTCATTAAAGCTCTTACATAGACATAGGAGGTCTGAGGCTGAGCCCAATAACCTCTCATTGTCTAGCAGACTTTACCCAGTAGTGCAGGTTTTAAAGACATTTTACCAACAGAAAGTCAATCGAGAGGATCCCGGCGGTTTCCCTTATGAAATAACGACCACAGACTTAGGGAACTAACAACTGGAAATCAGTCATGTGACTTCACCAAAGTAACACCAAGAAAAGAAACACAAACCTTTGTGGCTCCGTTGGTGGAGAAGAACTCTTTCAGGCGATGGTTCTCGTGATAATTCACAAACCGCGACGTAAATTAACTTGGGCTTGCGAGATGTACTGCTTGGGGATAGAGTTCCTGCTCAGCGTTATAGACTGTGAAGCATGTGGAACTTTGCTTTAGGATGCCATGTCTGGATGTTTCAATCGAAAGCATCTGAAATTCCTGATTCTGGAAACCGGAAATCAAGGAAGAGAACTCGTAACTGTACTCGGATGCCGAAGATGCAGAAACAAATCGCCTGGAACGACCTCAGTTTCGCCCTAGAGGCATTGCTAAAAGGAACAGCTATGGTCCAATCCATGGAGAAATTAATCAAGGAATAAGATTTATGGCCATTTCTGGCGCTTGTAACATCTGAACTTCCTGCAGCACCCCAACTCCGTCTTTTTCAGAGCAAATATTGTATCCTTTATATTTTCATTTCTTGATGCACATGTTTCATCAAATTCAGACCTTTCCCCACCTGTCCTCTGATGTGCCCCAGCTTCCTTCAGCAAAGCCATATCTTTCATGCAACTTTTATGAGCTGAAGGACGGAGAAGTCCACGGCGAAACAGAAGCAGCGGCATCCGCCTGCAGTTGCATTTGTAGACAAGAGTTTCCAATTTTATTCAGACACGGAATTCTGGGTGCACAAAGTTATGGCACCATTTAAAGGCTCGCGTCTCCGGAGGATGTCAGTAGCTAAATCGTGGTTGCGTTGAAAGACGAAGATGCATAAGCAAACTGTGGTCACTAGCAGGGCACCAATGTATGTTGACTCGTGCGACAAATGCAAGAGAAAAGGCAGTCTGCACAAGCATTGGCGGCGATATAACAAAATCTCCCCCTGTTTTAACAAGGCGTGTTTTATATGGCCAAGATGTGCATTGTTGGCACACGGAACAACAGTTGAAAATGCCACATTGGCCTTCAAGCAGCACTTTAAAGAATTTGGGACGCTTATCCATTCCGACTTCTTTACACTCGAGCCGAATTTTTCGAGACTCTTTTTACAGTTCAACTGTAAGTCGAGTACCATGAATGTGGGTTTTATAATACCTGGGGCATGATCCAAGCTTGGTCTCTGACCATATCAAGAAATAATGAGCTTCTGATCACATGCACATGGACAAATCGATTCGTCCATTCACTTAAAACAAGACCTTCTTCTTTCGAACTGTAGTTAGTGGCTTCCTCGTATTCGCAGCCTTTTTCCTTGCCAGACCGTGAGGATTACACTATGAAATTGAAGGAAAGTGCACGCACGACCAACGTGACGGCAATATAATTAGTAGTCCCTACAGTTTGTTAGTATACTGGTTTGCAAATGAGCCGGAAATGACATTCCCGTCACTCAGCGGATTTTGCAGTCAAACACAAACACTGTGAAGGCCAGACACTGGTTTCCGTGTCCAGGGCCAAACAGATGTTTGGAGTGTCTGCTCGGTTGTGAAAACATATCTTGTGCTTAACGCATAACTTGTGCTTTCAAAGTTTCAACCCTGGAAGAAACTACTGACTCGTGTCAGACTCTACCGGGTTGGTCACATACATGAACGTTAACGATGAGTCGAATTGGATATTGTGTTTCTATGTTAGAGATTCTTGTCGCAAGTCGTGAGCGGCAATCTCAGTCAGCATTGGCTGCGTTTCGTGTGCTATCTAGAAAAATCTTGACTAAAGTTCAAGTCTGGGAGCAGGCCTTTTATAAGCGGAGTGCGCCCCACCCAGTGAAACATGACGCAGGAGTGCGCACTTCGGCTCCACTCTTGCATGGTCCGTCTCCGAACTTGAATGGGTCTATACAGGCGTACCCTTTGGGAAACATGGCATCAAGTCATACTAATTGCACCGCCTAGACTCGGCATGCTAAGACGGGGATGTGGGACTTCGGGTCGGAGAAGTCACCCATTAGGCACGGAGAGGTCACCGATTAGGCACGGAGATGACAATGTAGTGATGCAGTCCATGAGATCAGATCCTTCTCTAGTCCAGTCTGCAATGTCAACGTAGCAGTGCTAGCATTGATTCATCACAGACTATTTGGCAGTGATGTTTGCAACTGGGCGTGGATGGCTCTTACCTGCAGGAGGCAGCCCCCCCAGTCATGTGACAGCTCCAGGAGAAGCGAGTCGACCAACGCACTGATGTCGTGGTAGAGACGAAGGCGTTGTGGGTGGTGGGAGATGCCATGCACGAGAAGAAGGTCCAAGCACTCGGAGATGCCCTGGACTGCATAGTGCTTCATGGCGGCATCCACGCGTAAGCCCAAGTGATGGTTGTCGGCGGGAAGACCCAAGGCCGACTCTATGAATTGCGTGGCCTCCTGCACAAGGTCCGAGATGTCGTACAGATCGTGGGCCATGCGGTCGGCGACGCGGTCACGTGCCGTGCCGTATTCGGCGCCCGGCACCGACTCCATCCGGGGAATCTTGTCGAGGTGGAAGACGGGGACTCCCTGCACATAGTCGGCGTACGGCTTGAGCGACGTGGAGAACAAAAACGTCACCTGGCTGCTGGAGTTCCGGAGGTACTGCAGGGGAACTAGCCTCTTGGACACGTCCACGGCCTCGATGCAGGACGTCACGTTCGTCAAGGGCTGCACGGCCTCGTAGATGGCCAACACGCGCTTGAGCGAGGCCATGATCTCGCGTGGCGGGGCGCCCAGTTCCTCAGCACCCACGACGTTGACGGCGTAGTCCTGCACACACGCCAGGTACGGCTTCTTGCTCTTCCACATGGCCAAATCGGGGGCGAGCAACGAGTCGAAAATGGCCTGCGTGACGAAGAACGGGAGGTCGTTCTCGTGCACAAATCTGAGGTTGTACGAGATGTGGGCCGTGAAATTGTCGGTGTCGAGCCACACCATGGGCTCGTACCAGTAATGGAGCTGCACAGAGTACTCGGGATGCACGGGTGCGGCGCCACTCGGAGATCCCCGATGTTTCGCCGGGGCATGTGTTTCATGGGAGCCGCCATCAGGTTTCAGGGATGTTTCAGACGCAGGCGGTCCCGGTTCCGTAGAGAAGACCGGCTCGGGCCCCCGGAGGTGGTCGGGTCTCTCTACGACGGCCGGCATATCGTTGATTACCGGATACCGGTAGGGACATCCGAGGGCGGCGAGGCGGTAGTCAAGCTGCTTTTGGACAGCGTCCGCCAAATCGGGAAACCGGAAGCCCAGGTCCGCAAGCCGGATATGGATGTTTTGGGCCACCGGGAACCGCGAGCCCACGAGCCCTCGGAGCTGCTCCGCCTGGCGCTCCACTGTGTGCAGGTCCCCTGACACCCGCCATAGAACCACCGCTAGTGCCACAAGAGCAGAGATGAAGAGCATTTAGAGTTGACACGAGTGGCCACGCCCGCGCGCACCTGTACCTCTCGCGCGAAGGGAAACCAACACACCCGCGATGAGGCCCGCACGACCTCGGCCTGTCCCTGCATTGTACAGTGTAACAATAGGGACATGCCAATAGGACTTGCCAATAGGGCCATTCCAAGAGGGACATAGGTAACCACAATGCCAGCACGTATACCTGAAACAGTGTCCGGCATTTGGTGATACCCGGAGCACACCCGTGCACCACGGCGGCCATGTGCGCATCTCATCGCAAGTCACCCAGCACCGTCACCATGAGCGTCCCGCTGGTCCCCATAGAAACGCAGGCCGTCCCCGAGCTGCAGGAACAGCAGTACGTGCACGACGTGTACAACGAAATCGCGGCGCACTTCTCGCAGACCCGCTACAAGCCGTGGCCCATCGTGGAGCGGTTCCTCCGGGCGCAGGCCGACTACTCGCTCGGCATCGACGTGGGCTGTGGCAACGGCAAGTACCTCGGCGTGAACCGCAAGCTCGCCATCATCGGCCTGGACCGCTCCGACGGCTTGGTGGCGTGTGCACAGGAAAACTCCCGCAACCAGCACTACTTGGCGGTGGCCGACGGGCTCCACTTGCCGCATCCGGACGGGCGCTTTGACTTTGCCATCTCCATAGCGGTGATCCACCATTTTGCCACCGAGGACCGCCGGGTGGACGCCATCCGGCATATTCTCCTGAAGTTGAGGCCGGGCGCCCAGCTTTTGGTGTACTGCTGGGCGTTGGAGCAGGCCACGTCTCGACGGGGCTATAAGGAGGGGGACGACCAGGATATATTGATTCCGTGGGTGTTGAACCGGAGCGCCGGTAAAAAGGGGGGACGAGACCGGGGGGAAAAGGAAGAAGGTAGAGGAGACAGGGGGGAAGGAGGAGACAAGGCCCAGGCGCCTGCCGCGGGGGGCGACACAAAGTACCGGTACTACCATCTCTATAAGGAAGGCGAGTTGACGGCGAACGCTTTGTCTGCAGGCGGCGAGGTGATTGATTCGGGCTACGAGAAGGACAACTGGTGGGCCATCATTGCCCGGCCTGCAACTACATAGATATACACGTCCTTATGGGCAAGCTGTGGAGGTTGAGTAGAGGCGGGATATCGGTGTACGGGTGTGGTGTACGGGTGTGGTGTACGGATGTTGGTGTACTTCATGGTGTACCGGTGTGCGAGCTGATCACCATGACACGCAAAGACCAGTTGGTTAGGGCCACCGATCTCGATGCATTGAGCTGCCGGCGCAGCGCCAACGAGAAAGGCTACTTTGTGCCGGCAGACCCGTACATCACGCCGCTAGTCGGCGCCTACGAGCAGTGCCTCCAATTCTGTGACGGCTATACGCAGTACTCGGCGACCCGGACCCTCCGCAACGCCTTCAGGGACCTCAAATACCCGTTGATCAACCGAGGGACGTTTTACCGCACGCAGTCCGTGGACCGCCTTGTGCAGGGCTTTATTGCCGAACACGGCAAGTGCCAGATCGTGGCCCTCGGCGCCGGCTCCGATACGAGGGCATTCCGGGTCCTCGGAACTCCCGCCGCAGAGCACGTGACCTACGCCGAGCTCGACTTCCCGGAGCAGACGAGGATCAAGCGGGTTGCCATCCAGAACCTGCCGCTTCTCCAGAAGACCACTGGCGCCGGTGGTCACGTGGCTGAGACTGGGGGCGGTCACGTGACTGGGACTGAGGGTGGTCACGTGACCGAACCCCCCGCCGGCCCGCCCTTGAAGGGCGCCGAGTTCCGGGCCTTGCCCTCGGATCTCCACCTGCTCCGGTACCACTTGGTCGGAATGGACTTGCGGGCGCTCTCCGCACAGCCGGACCGCCTCTCCTTCTTGGACCCCCACACCCCCACGCTCCTCCTCAGCGAGTGCGTGCTCTGCTACCTCACGCCGGAGGAAAATGCACGGGTGTTGCAGTTCTGGAGCCGGCGGTTGCATCACGTGGCCATCGCCATGTACGACCCCATGGGCCTCGGCGACGCGTTTGGCCGGACCATGGCGGACAACTTGGCCCTGCGGGGCTTGGACCTCGGGTCCTTTGTGCAGTACCCGGACCTTGCCGCCCGCAAAGCGTGGCTTGAGTGCTTGGGCTTCCGGCCCTATCTCACGGACTTGGCGCTGGTGGGGGGGTACGGTGCGCCGGATTTGGCCTGGATCCCCGCCTCGGAATGGGCCCGCGTGTCGCGCTTGGAGATGATCGACGAGGTCGAGGAGATTTCCATGCTATTGAAGCACTACTGCTTGATCTATGCAGAACGCAATCTCTGTCTGGCGTTTGTGGGGGAGCTAAAGTGGGCCAGCTTGAGCGAGCTATGAGCGGTGCACGGGTGTGCGGTAAAGATGATTGATGGAGCCGAAGGCCCCATAAATTATCCCCCGCAAAGCGGGGGATGATCAATCCCTTTGGGATAAATTAATAAATATTTTCATTAATTCCATCTAATGTTTCTTCATTTATACCTTTGTATGTTTCCTACCTTTGTATGTTTCCTGGTTTATTATACCATATGCTGCTTTAAGTCTAAGTCCTAATTGTGTATAATGTTTTGTTGACTAATGTTCGTTTCTGTTTTGTATTGCTAATTGTCTAATTTCTGAACCCGAGGATTAGATGCCTTAGTCTGTAATTCCTTACTAAAATTGGGGATTAATCATGTATATAAAATTAAGTCATTATCCCGCCGTAGGCGCCATAAATAACATAGTGATAGTATTAATAAGTGATGTGTTAATCATGATATCATAATTCGTGCTGGTGTAGTCTGTTCTAGTCCAGAGCCGGTCCAGTCGCCAGTCCAGAGCCAGTCCAGAGCCAGTCCAGTCAGCAGTCCAGTCAGCAGTTCAGTCAGCAGTTCAGTCCTGAAATATACATAAAGATTATCTATTGAGAGTTGGAGTGGACCCATTCCCATTAGTCGTGACAGTTACCATGAGTACGTTAGAAGAGACTAAAGAAGCCTGGCAGACTAGTCGTTTGCAAGGGTGAAGTACTGGACTCACGGCTAAGCCGAAATTCAAGGTGTTCAAACTAGTGATGTTCAGCTAGTATATGTATGCAGTACCAGTGATTCTTCTGTCCATGAAGTCCGTAATTAAAGTCTGGTGTAGTCTATTGAGTCTGTAAGTCTTTAAGTCTGTAAGTCTTTAAGTCTGGTATTAAATCGCTAGTGCCAAGTCTCTAGTACTAAGTCTATAACACCAAGTCTATAGTACTAGTCCATCTGGTCAAACAATAATGAGTCAGTTCATAAGCCATCAGAAATTCAGCTATAGTCTAGTTCTGTATTCAGCTATAGTCTAGTTCTGTATTCAGTATTAGTCTAGTTCTGTATTCAGTATTAGTCTAGTTCTGTATTCAGTATTAGTCTAGTTCTGTATTCAGTATTAGTCTAGTTCTGTATTCAGTAATAGTCTAGTTCTGTATTCAGTATTAGTCTAGTTCTGTATTCAGTATTAGTCTAGTTCTGTATTCAGTAATATAGTCAGACCCCCGATGGGTAGCGCACTACCCATCAGGAGATGTCAACGAGTACTTAGCAGGAGTCAAGGTCTTCGTAGATGCATTGTATGCAGATGGCTAAGGCATTATGACAGGCCTTAGGTGAGTGGAACTGACGAGAGGACTGGCAGGTCTTAGACGAGAGGAGAAGTACAAAGCGCTGGTCTGCTAGGTACAACTTGCATTTCCCTGTATACTTGAATATACTAAAACATAGGTTGAAATATACTTAGGTAATATGAATATTTATTGAACAGAGCATGTATAAAAGGGCTCATAATATATTAAGATGGTAATCATGACAACTTCTACACAGGACTTTGTTTACGATAGCTCTAGCCATTAATAATCTAAACCCTTAATCGGTTAAATCTTTCATCATTCTAATAGGTTATACCTAGGAACCCTCACGGGGTTAGAACTGAAAACCCTCGATTGACAAGAGGAAGGAGCGTGAAATACTATTTGAAGAACCTAGGAAGATACTTGAGGACAAGTATCAATCTAAAAGGAGGATGTTAGACATGAGATCCAATCTCGATACAGGATTGAATACCGGGACCAAACAGGAATACCGGATATCCATGCAGGACCAACTACTATGGTACGCTGGAATGAAATAGGCACCTTACATCACGCCTAGAGCTAAGCGATGTCTGATACGGAATTAAGAGCAACCTTACCGATTGAAATGGATGACGGCAATCCAGTTACGCAGCAAGCAAGAGAAAGAGCAAGAGAAAGAGCAAGCAAGGATGATTATATCTCGACTGGCTATATAAGGACTCGAAGGAAAGCCCAGTTCTTGAAGAAGGAAGAACTCCATTAGTTAAATACGACTCAGTCAATAAAGATCTCTATATCTAGGATCCCAACGGCCTTATAGTTCTTGGACGTCCTTAAATATTAAGCAGTGAAGCTTGACCATGCGAATACAGGCTAAGCCCAGGTCGCATAATTCTAACATGTATGATGCATTTTCTATACTGACTTGAACACATTTTCTTTCATAATTGTAGCTAAAGATACAGAATATACAGCTGTAGATATCCAAATCTGTCAGAAAATCTCAAAATTTATCTTAGTTTTTGGAAAAAATAAAGCAGATATTAGGAGTTTATCTTTCGGTTATTAAATCTTAATTTGAGGTCCAAATTTATAAACTTTAGCTCTAGATAATCTATTTGTGGCTAAAATAAACAAAGTTGAGGTCAAGATTAACGAAACCAAATTGGTAAGCGGTGTTTATTATTATATGAATCTTCCGTTAACCTACTTTCGATATTAGGTCAATCCCAATTCTTAAACAAATATATTTTTCTTCATTCATTGACTACATGTCTATAAATGGGATTGCGGAAAACCTGGTTAGGTTAAAGCTCCGTGACTTCAACCTATGTTTTAGTATATTCCAATATACAGGGAAATGCAAGTTGTACCTAGCAGACCAGCGTTCGGAGACGGGGTCTCAGTACGTCTTTATACTTCTCCTCTCGTCTAAGACCTGCCAGTCCTCTCGTCAGTTCCACTCACCTAAGGCCTGTCATAATGCCTTAGCCATCTGCATACAATGCATCTGCGAAGACCTTGACTCCTGCTAAGTACTCGTTGACAGTGACAGGTGATTCCGAAGAAGTGGCGAGTCAGCTTTTCAATGTCCGAGCCCGGATTCCACTGCGTAATAAATGGAGGGAGACCGGGGAGGGAGACCGGGAGCTTGGCTCTTCCAGACCTGGGCCAAGGGCAGTCCAAGTAGATGTGTTTAGTTTCTGTCCGTCTTCTCGATGTCAAGTAACCAGTCCACGGCGTTGCAGGGAAAGCAGTGGGGTAGATGAACGGAGTTCGTTTCCAGAGGAACAAGTGGTAGTAATTGTACGGGTGGCGAGGCAGAACATGGTTCCTGAGCTTGCCAGAACGTTTCTTGAGCTTGCCAATTGTTCCCAGTCCCTGGCCGTGAGCCCATAATTTTTGCTAGTGACTCGGTGTGGGGTTTTCTTGCTTCGACAGGGTACCCAGGTGCAAAGTTTGGGTTACCACGAAACTCAGCATGCCTTGGACCAGTTAACATGTGAGGTCTAGTAGTACGTAACTGTAGTACGTAACTGTAGTATATTACTGTTGTAATAGTGTAGTGTAGCAAAGTACTGTAGTAGTGAAGTTGTACTGTAGTACTATATATAGTAGTATAGTGTATTAGTATATGGTGCGGTGGACTTGAGGAAAAGGTGTGGAGGCAGCTTGGGATCGCAGCATGTATTCGAGCTTTGTCAAGTGCCATACTGTATTAGCACTAGATGGACGGTATACACTGGACGGTATACATAGGGCTATGACCCGACACTACATTGTCCCTACAGTTTCTACACCGTCTTACACTGAGTCTGTCAGAGTACTGTCACTATAGTCACTTACTAANCTATGACCCGACACTACATTGTCCCTACAGTTTCTACACCGTCTTACACTGAGTCTGTCAGAGTACTGTCACTATAGTCACTTACTAAAACTGGCTTTGGTTGCAGCGTTGTGAGTTCCGAGGTACAGCCATGGGCCAGCAATGCAAGTGACACCAGAAAA
>NKZV01001013.1:0-27554 GCA_002370175.1 Metschnikowia colocasiae
ACACTAGATACACTAGATACACTAGATACACTAGATACACTAGATACACTAGATACACTAGATACACTAGATACACTAGATACACTAAATGCTGCTATAGAATTACACCCCCGATGGTTAGCACACTACTCATGGAAGTATGAGCCGACATTTAGCAGGCTGGAAAGCTAGGAAGCTGGCTACAGCCAGTTGGCTGGTAACGTACCGCTTCTGGAAACCGTGAACTAGCCAGTCAGACTATATATGTAACTACGATACCTTGAGGATCAACAATACACTGAATCAAAGGACTAAACGTTACCGAAGAATCTAACAGATACTACTAGAACTATAGCTACTACTATAGAGTACTACTATACTACTAAATACTACTATACTACTAAATACTACTATAGAGTACTACTAGATACTATAGTATACTACTATAGAATACTACTAAGTACTACTATAGAATACTACTATAGAATACTACTAAGTACTACTATAGAGTGCTACTAAATACTACTATAGAATACTACTAAGTACTACTACTAAGTACTACTACTAAGTACTACTATAGAGTACTACTATAGAGTACTACTAAATACTACTATAGAATACTACTAAATACTACTATAGAATACTACTATACTACTAAATAATACTATACTACTATAGAATACTACTAAATACTACTATACTACTAAATACTACTATACTACTAAATACTACTATACTACTATAGAATACTACTATACTACTAAATAATACTATACTACTAAATAATACTATACTACTATAGAATACTACAAATACTACTATGTTAGACCCCCGATGGGTAGCCCACTACCCATCAGGATCAGAGAAAGCCTACGCTGCTCGATCAGAGGAGAATGTCAGACACCTGGAAAGACGGAAAGTCACGGTCTGCCATGGCCTGACTAACCGTTTCCCCCACTTCCAGAAGGGAATCACATGGGAGTGGGAACGTTCCCCTTCGGCACTCGAATGAACAGCCGAATGTCGGGGCTGTTCGCCTATATAGAGACCCGGGATCCCCTTGGAAGGAGGCAATGAACACACTGAATTACAAAGTACTAAATGTAACAAAGAATCTAACACTAAATACTACTATACTACTAAATACTACTATACTACTAAATACTACTATACTACTAAATACTACTATACTACTAAAAACTACTATACTACTAAATCCTACTATACTACTAAATACTACTATACTACTAAATACTACTATACTACTAAATACTACTATACTACTAAATACTACTATAGAGTACTACTAAATACTACTATAGAACACTACTATAGAGTACTACTAAATACTACTATAGAACACTACTATAGAGTACTACTAAATACTACTATAGAACACTACTATAGCGTACTACTATAGAATAACACTATAACTGTCATACTCAGACCGTAACACTTAACGTATCATTTCACCACCTGGATCTTAACTCTCACCATTTATACATACCATACCTATTCGATGAAATCTATATTACTATACCATACACCATACACCATACACACAATACACTACAGTACACTACAGTACAATACCATACACTATCATACACAGTACACTACCATCACTATCATACACAGTTCACAGTACACTATCATACACAGTTCACAGTACTACCATACATCACCATCACTCCGCTTGTATCAAAAGTGCCGTTCTACATCTTCGACCCCTGCTTGTATTTCTATGCCTCTGTAGACTACCTTGCCATGTTAGTGTATGCTGGTTATACTGCACCACACCGTTCGATTGTCTTTCTTCAATCTTTTCTTAAGTGTGCTGATCATGTATCTTCTCGGTACGAGTGGGATTCCGAAGGACTACACGACAAGAGTCTGCGACTACGCACTGATGTCCGTACAAATACTACTCACCTTGAGTCACGCAATCCTACCAATACGATCTATGATACTCAATCTACTCGAACGCTGTGCATCTACTCGAATTCTCCGAATCAACTCGAACTCTGTGCAATCAACTCTACTTCATGTGCAATTAGTTGTAATATATAACTTTATTTTATTAGAATATATAAACTATAGTTGGGTTTATATGGAAAAGTTAGGGGGTAAGATAAATATTTAACCTTATATTCAAATAAAATACTTGTAATAAGAATTAAGGTAAATAAAACTTTACAAAATTAAAAATTAAGAGGTGATCGCAATTATCTACTTTGTTAACATTTTGTTAGTCAAAATAATATCATTACATTATTAATTGCTATAGAAGTATTATTAACAGTTAAAATAATATATACAGGAAATATATATGATATATATACAACAATATTTGCTTTATTTATAATCTTAGCAGGAGAATCTGCTATAGGATTAAGTTTATTAGTTTCATACTATAGATTGAGAGGTAAAGTAACTAATATTTTATAATGTTTAATTTTAACTTATATTTTTGAAGAAACAATACATATAAGTTTAGGTTCATGAATCTCATTAGGAAATATAAATAATTATGGTATTTTATTACCTTTATCAATGATAGTTATAGTTCCAGTATTGTATCTATGGCAGTACTGTTTTATGCTATAGATTATATGATATATGATCCAAATCGTAATCGTTTCTATATTATATTATGACTTTATTTATGACAGTTTTAGTTATAAGTGATAATTATGATGTTTATTGGTTGAGAATTTGTAGGTTATATTCTCACCTTTGCATTATGAGCCCTGGGCCCGCCCGCGCCATGTCTCCGTCCATCTCCAGACTGACCCAGTGCACACTATGTTCAGAACCCTCTCTGCAGAAGCTGCAGTCAAACTCGACCAGGAGCTCATGTCCACAAGCGGCTTTTCCATCGACCAATTGATGGAGCTCGCCGGGCTTGCCGTGGCCAAGGCAATCTACACGCAGTACCCTCCGTATTCTCAGGGCAACGAGGCTTCCCAGCAGCCTCCGCAAGGCCCTCCACACAGAGGCTCATCGCAGAAAGGAAAGGTGCTTGTTCTCGTTGGCCCCGGAAATAATGGAGGCGATGGCTTGGTGTGTGCTCGTCACCTCAAGCTCTGGAACTACCATGAGCCCGTGGTGTACTACCCCAAACAACCAGCCAAGGACCTCTTTAGTGGTCTCATGAAACAGCTCGACGATTTGGGCGTGGCCCGTGTCGATTCCTTACACGAGGTCAAGGAGCTTCTTCACGATAAGCGGCTCCGCGTGGTGGTGGATGCCGTGTTTGGCTTCTCGTTCAAGCTCCCCATCCGGGAGCCCTTTGCGGAGCTTCTCCGCCATTTGGCTGCAAACTCCGCCACCATTGCGCCCATTGTATCGGTGGATGTTCCATCCGGATGGGACGTGGAAAAAGGCCCTGTTGATGTAGACATCCTGCTGTCCATGCTAGTGAGCCTCTCGGCGCCCAAGCCCTGTGCACGCATGTTCCCTCCCCACAAGCCGCATTACCTTGGAGGCAGATTCATTAGTGATGCCGTTGCAGAAAAGTATGGCATCCTGGAGTTGCTAACAACTTACAAGGCAGACGAGATCATTGCGAAGTTGAGTGGATAAGCCTGCCCAATTTGGAACCAGATTTCCAGTAGAGCACTGGATCTGTCATGACTACTTACTGAAGATGCGGCTGAGCCTATGCTTGGTTTCCGAGGAGATTCTCTGGTAAATGCCAGTTTTTGGCTCTGGGATCGACGGAAGCTTCTTGTCTTTATTCTCGCCACTGAAGATGGGCATCACCGTTCTACCATGAGGCCGCACCTGGTACTTCTTCGGAATCATGAACCTGGAGTTCTCATAATCTGCACAGATGTCGAGACACACGTCTACTGGGGCTTTTCTGGTCAAAGGCTTGGTATTTGTTGGTGGTTGTTCGCTGACGACTCTTCGGCTTGATTTTGCTGGGACTTTGGGGCTTTCTCTGGCAGACGAGAAAAGACTGTCTGAGTCTTCAAAGTACAGCTTGTTAAAGTAATATTCATAAAAGGATTGGTTGTCCAACTCTTCTTCCAAGTCGATTTGCAGGACATTTGAGGGCCCCGTGCTGGCGGAATCCAAAGAAAAGTTTCTTCTATGGCATGGTAGGTCGAATGTGGAGTTGTGCTTGCCTGCATGCAGCTGCGTGGAGCTGGCCGAAAAGGCCACCGACGAAAGGTCAGAGTACTCAGAAATGCTCTCATGCTTGGCAAAGCTCCCTAAAGGCATGAAGGAAGACGTCTTGTCGAGATGGCTGGGGGGATGTGCAGAACCCTTGTGCAGACCGCCCGGGACTAGTGGATGCTGCAAATCACGCGAGTAGTCCATAGACACGGGAAGGGCGGGCAATCCCTGATGTATAGTCGAAAGCGGTTGACACGTCATGACCCGCTTGTCTAAAGAGCCCACCTCCTCGTGCTCCGAGCCACCGCTGGCATACACCGGAACACTGGCGATACGCGAGAAGCGCTGGATCTTATTCTTCTCCCTGTTGTACACCGGAATCTGAGGGATGTCCTGGACAGTGAGTGTTCTGGGAGTGTAAGAACTCACAGCAGAGGCAAGGTCTAGGGCACTAATACAGGCCGGGCTGGTGGGAGGGCAGAGCTCTTGAGCGGTCATCGAAGACTTCTTTGCTCGTGTCTTGGGGTTTCTGAGCATCTTTGGTTGAGATGTCTAAGAACGTTTGAGGAGGGAATTTTGAAAAGAATATTGTGCGGATAATTGAAAGCGGATGTTTCAGAAGAGAATATTTGACAAGAGGATGTTTCAAAAAGGGATTGGCGGGGGTCTACATGGTTTTATCCTCTGTCGTGACCAGATGGGTGGCTTGCTGAGTATGAATTGAGTGCGCGCATTATCTACATTTGGATGCGAAAGACAGCAGAACAATGGCCGGATTATATGCAGGATCAAAGCCGGAAACTATGCATGATTGACGGGTGGGGAGCGATTGTGAAACTGAGACGGCAGATTGGGCTAGACAGGCTGGTATGGATCGGAGAAGGCCACATTTGTGCATATTGGGAAACACTGGAAATGGTTCTGTTCAAGCCATCATCCACTGGCGTGCGTCCTGCGCTGTGTGCAGGACCACGATCGGTTTAGCCAGCACCATACTACACAACTGCAAAACGGTTTTGCCTTGGTGCAGTCTGGCTGCGTCAAAACCAATTGGGAAAGTGTCTATGTAATGGGCTATTAATGGACTCGAATGGTCAAAATAGTTCATTTATCCATTGATCTATTGATTCATTGTCTACTGTCTATTGTCTATTGTTGTCGGTGCTGGTGTTGGTCTAAAATAGTTCATGCCGGACACCACAACCGACAGAAGTGGGCTCATCTAAGGTCCATAGCAAAGCAAGGCTTCTCAGCGTCTCTATATACCTCATACGAAAGCTCCTGCATAGAACGCACAGCACTGATCCCGGTGCAGACAACATGAGCGCCAGCCATGGAGCACATCACCGCCAGGGTATGGCACGGCCACGTCACTGTCAAGATCTCCTTCCACAGCCATATATACTTGCTTCAGGCCAGAAGAAACGCCTATTTCCCCCTATACTTCCTGCAAATAACGGCCTTCTTCGATCTCTTGACCAATCTGGACCTACAACACAAACCCTTGTGGCTCCAACACCAGCAGACTCCTCTACATTGGAACCTTCCGATTGGTGTATTACACGACATGTTTTGGGGCCCGGAAAGCCTGCCGTGGAGCCTTCTGCTCCATGCGGAAACCCCAGAAACTCCATACCCACCCCAGATTCTTCCAATATGCGCCCAAAGCCGCTCGAATTGCGCCCAGCCGCCCAATTTTTCTGATACCCTACAACACGTCTACATGAACAGTTTGAAACAGGCCAATTACGTATTGAGTGGAAACTCGCGTGCAGTCATGAGGCTCAGTAACGAAGATACACGTGTGCTCTGGGACGCGGTGGTTTCCAACGACTACAGCCGGATGCAGGCGATTTACGAGAAGCTAAGGTCTGAAATCACCGGAATTCCTGTAAAAATATGCTTGGGCAAAACGACCGTGGTGCAGGCGCCATGCAAGGGCCGGGAAACGCTACGCCAGTGCTTGGCGCCTTACATAGACTTGCAGGACACGGACGTATGGATCCAGGGCATCCGCGCATTTCTGATGTACGAGCTTGCCGTGGAAGAGATCTGGAGGCGGTTTCACTATTTGGACATGGTGATGTATGTGGTGGCAGACACTATGCAGGCAATCTAAAGACCGCCTGGAGCCATATTCTATACATCTTCAACTGCTTTTTTCTGTTGACAAGCAAGCGCCTGTCGGTTGCAATAGTGTCCTCCACGAACGGGCCG
Source organism: Metschnikowia colocasiae (assembly GCA_002370175.1). Classification (NCBI taxonomy): domain Eukaryota; kingdom Fungi; phylum Ascomycota; class Pichiomycetes; order Serinales; family Metschnikowiaceae; genus Metschnikowia; species Metschnikowia colocasiae. The sequence goes on from NKZV01001013.1 coordinate 6,322, forward strand.
TCTGCACAGAAGATCTGGCGGAGCTCCTCCTCGGTGAAGAAGTACACCCTGGTGCCGTCCCCGCGGATGTAAAAGTTGTCGTCCAACAAGCGGCCCTTTTTGAAGCGCACCTGCGCCAAGTCATAACGGCCGTAGTCCCGGAAGAGAATCTGGCCGCCTGGCTTGAGCACCTTTTTGAGGTTGGCCACGGCCGAGGCCCACTGTGCAGGGCTCAAGGCGGAGAAGACAAAGATCATGATGACAATGTCCACGGAATGTGGCTCCATGTCGTCAGGAAGCCGGCCCTCTTCGTTGGCGAGGTCCCATACCAGCGAGTATGCGGTGCCGACCTTGTGGTTTTCGGCAAACAAGTCGTTGCGCTTGACCAAGTCCACGGCCACCTTCAGGTAATCACACGCGTGCATTTTGAGCTGCGGATTCTGGTTCTGTTTCAAGATGGGGAAAAACGTGTTTCCTGCTCCGCACCCGACCTCCAAGATGGTCACCGGCTTCTTGTAGGCGTCGCTGGTGACCTCATACAAGGAAGGGAACTCGATTTGGAGCCACTTGCGGTCCTTGAAGAAGTTCTCCTGGTTGTTTTTGTAGAAAATGTCCCAGTACTTGGCCGGGTTGGCGTTGTAGAGCTTCTTGTCGAAGTCCTTGACCGGCAGCTCGTACTGCTTGGCAATGAGTTTCTGGGCGTCTTCGATTTGCTCGGGGCCCCACTCCACGTGGTCCCACGCGTTGTGGTCGAACACGTCCTGGGTTTCCGTTAGGTACCGCTGGCCAAACGTGAAGGGCGCATCTTTGCCTATTCTGGACTCCAACGCCGGTTTTTCCTGTTTCGGACTATGTTCGTTACTCATGGTGTAGCGGAGCTGCGATGACTTCGCGCGCAGAGTTAATATACCAGAGATGATATGGTTTAGGTTTTTGAAGGTTTACTTTTATGAGGTTTGTAATTTTGGTGGGTTTTGATGTGAGTTCCGATATGAGTATCGGGAGCTGTTTGACTGAATCGTGAAAGTCTTTTGCTGCGGATGATACACTTCATGGTACCAATACTACTTAACGTAGATGCATGGGCCACACTGGGAGGAGATACGCCTACAGACATCGGATCGGGAGCCAATTCGTACCGTAGTTTATACTGTGTCTTCTCTCTCCTTTTCCCGTATCTCCTTTGTATGGCTTCGGAAACAGCTCGGACTGGCGGGGCCTGCATATACCATCCCCACCTGATCAGACCCACTGAGTCAGTCACAGCTGACTAGTGGGCAATTATAATGACGGCGTATGCGGCGATTGCATTGAATATTGGTTGCTTTGATATTTGAGGCAGCGAATTTCATCGAGTAAATAAACTCTAGTGGGTGACCCATTGGGATTATAAGCTTCTTGATGTGACGGTCAATTTGGACGCAATCAGGAAGAGCGAGTACTGGTGTAACGAATACGGCAGAGGAGTCATCGCTTAATTGTGCTTTTACAATCCCTCATAATCCATCACAATCAAGTTTGGTCTATTCTGGTGATTCTGGTCTATCACTGTCTGAGTATATGGTCTATTTTAGTATCTAATAGTATTCTGGTCTCCAATGATCTGTAAGGCTTGTCTCTATATTCTATCATGTCTCTGATATGATGGTTTTAATAGTTTATCTTCAGTGGTTTTAATACTGTCAGATTCTTTAATAACGTTTAGCCCTTTTAATAGTGTATTCGTTGATCATCCCTCAAGGAGAGGTATCGTAGCTTAGTTATATAGTCTGACTGATTCCCGAAGCAGATCCGTTACAGCAGGCTGGCTGGTAGCCAACCGGCTAGCAATGATCCTAAGTGGCTGGATACGGACTGGCTGTTCAGCTTGCTTGCTAGACCGTGCAGTGCAGGCTTGTCCACCCACATGGGTAGTGCGCCAGCCATCGGGGGTCTAAGATCCTTTGTTGGCTTTAATACTCTTCCTTTGTTGGCTTTAATACTCTTCCTTTGTATGGCCACTATTAGTCGTATGATGCTTACCACGGTTGGCATATTATAAAGGTATTACGGTGAACACCATGTTCTAATATAGCCTATTATAGTCTCGACAGTCTATGGTCTCGTGGCATCACGGTGTTAGCATATGGTAAGGGCATAATAGTCATTGTAATATCACGGTGACTATTGCCATGGTCTGAGTCAGCCATTTAAAATTCGGCTGGAGGTTCTTTGACATTGGGTCGGAAAACACCACTTTCACCCTGAGCTTAACATATTCCAATCGGTACTCACTTTTTCTGGTACAGAATATATGTAGGCCTCGTTGAATAATGTAGACCCTCGTTTGCTGGATCAACTTTTGTTCTTCAAACACCAACTTCAAGCGGGGCCAAGGCCCGAATCTTCTCATCGAACATAGCGCATTTGATCGGCATATCGAGCGAGTAGAACGGATTCTTCATCACATAGTCACAGTAGTACATGTAGCACTGCTTATACACATTCCCCACGGCAGAGCTTTGGCGGTTGAGCTCTCCAATCCCGGACCCCAACTGCATTGGGTTATACGCAGCCTTATGGGCCGGGCTGGTTATGATGATGAACTTGAGCCCGGTGAGCGTCTGGAACACATATAAGCTGAACTGGTCGGTGTCCACGTGCTGGAGTCCCAGGAGATTGGTGTTTGGGAGTTTTGCTCGCGACGAGGAGAGGATTTGCTGATTCACAGACGTGGCGTCGGGGCCTTCCCGGGCGGCGGCAGGCTTGAGCTTCGTGGCTATGGCGTGGACTCCATGGAGAGTTCCTGCTAGGACTAGGTAGTCGTTGACGGCAAGTTTTGTGAGGCCGGCATTGATTTCCTGGTGGTAGATTAGGCCTCCTGCCTTGTTGAGAATGAGAAGGCTGAAAAGCTTCATGGAGAAATGATGGAGTGCTATGAATGATGTGAATCTGTGCTGCGCTTATGAGTTCATGTGCAACGTGAGCGCCTTTTGGGGTGCGAAAAAAGAAGCTTCCCCACCAGGAGTCGAACCTGGAATCTTCTGGTTCCAACAGAAGTGGTTACTTTCGTAGCCAGACGCCTTGACCATTGGGCCATGAGGAACGAAGCTTGTCAGTAAAAAATGTTAGTGTACTGGAAGGTGTTGCATAATATTGCTTCAATACGCTGTACAGGCAGGCAAAGAAAAGGAAGAAGCATAAGCCGAATCGTGAAGAAGAGAGACTATCGAGTGACCCCAAGATGGGTTAAAACGAAATAAGTCTTGCAAAGGTCAACACAAATTATCTATGTTTCCCACACGAGCGAATGGGATATGATATAAGTTTCCTCGATTGCACATACCAAAGACTGTATCGTTATAAGTGAGGGTGGTCACCCTCTAATATACTTTTTATTCACAATTGCTTATATCATTTGTGATAACGGGTACTTTCAGACCCAAGGCTGAGTAAGGTGAAAATAATGCATATGCCAGCAACATTACAAATATTGTATTTTAAATTTCGAAATAAAACCTTTACAAGCAAATTCTACAAGAAAGAGAATGTTGACATCTCTGGATAATACAGAACTTTAAGAACTTATCTACAGAATGACTGCATTACCCACTATCTACTCAAAGAACATGAGTGCTCAATTTTTACTCAAAGAACATGAGTGCTCAATTTTCATACATATTATATAGTTTGCCAATAAAGTAGTGATTTAGACAACGAAGAGTGGAGGCATTATGATGATTTGAGCAGCCCAGTTGACTGAATGCATGTGAGGCTAATCTGACCAAGTGCTTATCATTACACATCTGCGTATGTGAATAAATGAAATGTCTGAATAGAGTATGAATTCAAGCAATCGGACTAGACTCAACTAGACCAAACTAATCCTCATGATCAACTAGAGCAGCTACTTTATAGTTATGGCTCCAGACAGGTTTGATGGCATGGTTTCATGCATCTGCACAAGGCGTTTCTGTCCCTACAAAAAAACACCACGGTTTCTCCCTCTAAGTCCGCTTCGCAAACTAAGCGGACCAAAGATATCTGAGAAAGACTTTATAGTTGCATCAAGTATACGTTGGTGACCCCAATAATACATGCCAATAGTACATTATACCCAGTAGTACACTGCCAGTAGTGCTAGTGCATTATACCCAATAGTAACTCAGTGTACTCTTAGTGGAAAATGTCACTGCCTGCTTTCTTCAACCAGAAACCAATGGAAGAGGCATTTGGAACTAGCGGTGCCGAGACCAGCAGTGGAGATCAAGCTCCACCTGCTTACTGAGGCTGCGCGCACGTCTAACTCCACCCACAGTGGAAATGTACTTGCGTCGCCTAAGGCACAAGCAAAATGAAGGGTATATAAGGGCAATGTTCCTTGGATTGTAATAAACTCAACAATTCAACCAACATTCAACCAACAATATCTCAACTAGCACTACTAACAATATCTCAACTAGTACTACTACAATGGTCAAGGTCTTACTCGCTCTCTCAAGCTACAACGGAGGCTTCTACGATGACGGAGCCAAAACAGGAGTCTTTTTCGACGAGGCATACCACCCATGGAAGTCATTCAAAGAGGCCAATGCCGACGTGACGTTGGTGTCAGAGAACGGAGCTTTTGGCTGGGACGAACACTCGTTGGTTTCTCCTTTCGACGAAGCACAGGCCATTGCTGCGGACGAAAGCCACCCATTTATCAAGGCCACCAAGGACATCAAGAAGGCGTCCGACGTGGACCCTACCAAATACGACATCTTCTTCGCTGCTGGGGGACACGGGGCAATCTTCGACTTCCCACAAGCTTGGGACTTGCACAAGCATATCCTTGCCATTGCCAAGCACGGCGGAGTGATTGCTGCAGTTTGCCATGGTCCTGCTATTTTCGAGAACATCAAGGATGAGAGCGGGGACTACTTCATCAAGGGCAAGAACTTGACTGGCTTCACCGATGAGGGCGAGAGGTTCCTCAAGGTTGACCACATCATGAAGGCCAAGAACTTGAACACTCCAAAAGAGGGTTCTGTGCACGCAGGTGCCAACTACATCGAACCGACCGATCCATGGGCTTCCTTCACTGTCACTGACGGCAAGTTGGTCACCGGCGTGAACCCAGCTTCTGCCACCGAAACTGCAGAGAGGGCTTTGGCTGTCAAGTAGAAGCGATGCTGTTGTCTAATTGACCACTGTGTCATACAATATAGTATGAATACGACTTATTCTATACAAAGCCCAAGCTTAGAGCTGGTTGAGGCAACAAAGAACTTCATGGTTTGACTTTGGGTCTGCTAGTGTCTTAAAGGTCAAAACAACGTGATACATATCGAAACGGACAGTTGGTAGATTAGCGTCTTACCAACGAAAACGAAAGTCTAGTGATCTGAAGTGTAGTGATCTAAAGTGGCGATCTGTTTCTCTGGTAACTATACATCTTGTCATCTTCCGTTCCTTTTGGATCAGCAGGTATACATCTTGACCAATGGATATTGGTGTAAAGGTATCGATGAACAGATATAGCTCAGCTTCAGACCTTTAAACCCGAAGACGAACAAATTGTTGAAAACATGAAAGGATCAATGGTTTTTGCTACTCATCAGGTATTAAAGACTGTTACACTATACACTATTTTGTAGACTAAACCATAGACTTGTTCTCAAGTCACGGGAATAGAAAGTCTTAGACTGATAGCTTGCATTGGTAACCTCCTCAAGGTCACTCTTTTGGTCTCAACATCGGGTAGAATGTGAAGACCGGCAAAATCAAGAACTGGACAATTACACTGGATTATGGGTTTGACATTTCGTGCTTGGATGGTCCACTGGAGCAGTGTTGCATACTCTTGAAGTCTGATCCCGTGCATAAGCAATCAAGAACCATAGAGATCAGCATGACAAATCTTAGCAAAAACTGCAAGTAATTCACCTGCACTACCCAAAATATGTGTCTAGTGCCAGTGTAGGACCCATAACACTATACATGTAAGCAGTCAACGGTGCATCGAATTCTAGACTGCGTTTGGATTCAGACCTCTGAAATCGATAGTATGCCTCACTGCAAAGTCCATTGCAAATCCTTATCTCAATTGTACTCCCGAATCACCGATGAATATCTATAAGCTTCATTCACGTCGCTTGACTCGATGATCATCACTCGGCTCACCAAACGATGGACTCTCCACAAGACGCTTCATTCGTCTTCCTTGACCTTTTTATACTTATTCTTGAGCTCTTCATGCTTTCGTTTGCGCTCGCCGGATGTCACTTGCCGTTTATGTCTTCTGCTGTTTTCATGTATTTTCCAGCTGGCTTCACCCACGGCCAAAAGCGGCTGTCCTCTTGAATCCTTGCACACCGGACACTCGTAGTGTTTCCAGGAGTTTGCAGATTCGATTTTCTTGTTGCTCTTGAAACTCTCAAAAAACTCCGTTGTGGGTATCATACTCTGCAAATGCTCTGGGGCCTGGGCATCGGTGACCGATAAAGGGCCGTTTTGTAGAAACTGCCCCGCGATCGAAAGGCCTCTGTCGTTGACTAACGTCTTCCATTGATCCAAATCACTGGCATCGAGAATGTATAGTTTCCCACCATACTTAAAATTAAAGCGGGCTTCTTTGATCAACTCCACCCCTAGGAGCTTTTTGATCCATTTCACCTGGTACTTTGCATATTGTCTGGTTCGGATCTTCATCCGCTCCACACCATCTTCAAATAGCCCGCTATCTGATTGGCCACTTTGCAACCACGGCAAGAATTCTTTGAATCCAATCACCTGCCATATTCCTTTGGTGGTGTCTAAAGCTGGCGTATGGGATGAGTAAAAGTCGTTCAACTCCTTGATTTCATCCAAGGCTCCGTTCTCCATCATCGTATCCACTCGCTTATCTAGACGTTCTGCAAGAGTCTGGGGCTCACAATACACCCAGAAGAGAAGCGTATTATACTTGAGCGAAGAATCCTCCAACTCGTCCAATTTCTGGTCCCGGTACATGTCGCTTGGTTTCTGGCCTGTGGTGAAGTAGATCTCCAAGCACCGACGGAGCTTGCGCTTGTCTTGAGGATGAAACTTTTCGCTGATCACGGGGTCAACCTCCGCTAGCTTACTAAAAATATCCTCCACGGGCCCATCGAGCAAATTCCTTTGCTGCTCGGTGAGTGGTGTAACCCCAATGTCCGATTCCTTCTCGCCAACGGTTTTGTTATGAAACAACAAGCTCTGCAAATAGTAATGCGTCCCCCCTATTATTATGGGTGTCTTGTTGCGGGAATGGATCTCGTCAATGGCGGCTTGGGCCTCTTGTGTATACTTGTGGATGAAATAGTCCTCGCTCCACGAGATATGGTCCATCACATGATGCGCCACACCGTGGCGCTCGTCTAGAGGGTGTTTGTTGGTGATAATGGGGACTTTCTGGTACACCTGCATGGAGTCAGCATTGACGACTTCTCCATTGAGCGCCTTGGCTAACTCTATACTGAACTGAGTGTTAGTAGAGCCTGAGTGGGGATGCACACGGAGGACATACCTGAGACTTGCCGACGCCCGTGGTGCCCACGATGGCTATGACGTTCTTTTTGGGCTTGGTCATGGCGTAGTTCTTGAGATACCGGATGTAGCGTGAGAGCATTAGGACCCATCGCGATGCTAGTGCACCTTGTTTGATGTCGCGTCCTGCACATTATCCGAACCGTACATCCTTGGTCCGGTCCCAGGTAAAGGCCCGATGGCCAGTTGGGGCGGCCAAATTGGCACCTGTGCGCATGGATTTCTCCACACCCTCGAGATTCTCCTGGTTTCGGATGGAGATGCCAAGATCTCTCGCTTCCTGGCGGCGATTGTAGAGATACTCATCGATTTCCTCCAAAACCAACGAGCCTTTCTTTAAGAAGTCCGAGTAGAAGGTCGACGCCCGGTTGAGGTTGGCCACAAGCTCGAGATACTCCACATACACATTGTGGAATCTTTGCAAAGCGACAAAGCGGGCGTCTTTCCGGGAGTCAATACCGGTCTCTTTGGCAGCGACGAAACGAGCATTTGCATCGGTGATTTCAGCCTCCAACGCAATTTGCCGCTTCTTCAGCAGCTGCACGTACTCCAAGTCACTGGCAAACATTTTGATGTGCTTCTCGTAGATATGTTCGAATTTGCGGTGGTCGATTTGGCCATTCTCATCTTGGTATGCCTTGAAGTTGGATCTCGCGGCACTGATCACACTGGAGAGGATGTTTTGGTCCCGGAACTTATGCTCTAGACTGGTTAAGAAGCGTTCTCTTTTCAGTTCCATATCCTGGCCCTCCGAGAGAAGATTGCGCAAGTCGGATACACAGCCCACCAAGCCTTCATTCAACTTGAGGTAGTCCGATTTCGGTATATTCCTCAGCAAGGCGTCTTTTCCGCCGCAAAAGACCTCAAGCATAGGCTTGATACTCTGGTAGCTTTGAACGATCAAAGCATCACTTCTCTTCCCAAGCTCTAGGTACTCACGCATCTTGTTCAACCGAGTCACAAAGTCAGCACTTGCTTCTTCAGAAGTCACTCTGCACCAGCGGTCGGTGCCTTCTCGGCGCCGCATCAAGTCATCCTCGTTCTTTTCCATTTCAATACGCTCTTCACACTTGGACACTAGTTCGAGGCAGTTGTTGGCCAATACTGATATATCGTCCATAGACCGTTCGACGAGTTGGGTTCCTCCGATGGAGAGGATTTCCCAAGACTGGTCGACTATGGTATCGGGAAGATTCTCTGTTCGCTGGAGGGTATCAAGTGACGCAGGGAGGTTCTGGGATGCCAAGAACTTAGCGAACATCCGGGACAATGCGGCCAAGGGATCTTTGATGTTCTGCACAATGTACTCATCCAGACGTTCCTTAAACGCCTGGCCGATTTGGATGATGGAGAAGGGGAGGAGCGCATCAAAAACAAGAACAGTACGGGTGGAAAACGGCGCAGGAACTTGAGGCTCCACCATGGAGATGCCCTGGATCACCGGCAAGTCGGTGAATTCCGGAACCGGCTGGAGGTACACGAGATCGTTGTCCTTCTCCGCCGACCGCAAACACTCATCCACTGTGGTTGTGAGCCCCGACAAGTCCTCGAGCACACATTCGTTCACGTACAGCTTGTACTTCTTGGCCTCGGCACACATCTTCAGAGCCTGCTTCAAGTAAGCCACCTGCTTGCCGTACTCGAAGTTGTCCAAGCACTGCACCGAAGCCCGGTATAGCGAAGCCGCCCAAAAGTGCAAGTGCTTCACCTTCATGAAATTGACCCATTCCAAAACGATGCAGTTGGACGAGGTGGCGAGCTCCAGGGCCTTGGCGTACGTTTCGGAAACCTTCATCGAAAGCCGCGCCACCAAGGAGTTCTTGACGTTGCTACCGGTTATGGCCTTTTGCCAAAACACCTCCTGGGCCTGCGCCAACATCACCCACTGTAGCGTATCAATGGCGGCGTGTTCAAAGTCATGCTCCGTCTGCAGAGCCAAATACTGGAAGCAGCCTGCAGATAGCTTGAAGTAGTTGCAAGCGTTGCGTGTGCCGTCTTCCGAGTGGCGGCTTTCGGAGTGGGCCTTGTGGCTGTATAAACAACCAAGCTGGTAGATCAAATTGGCTTTGACGCTGGCCCATCTGGACGTCGCCTGCAGTCGCGGCAGGTACCCTAGCGTCTGGTACCAGTCATAGGTGACTAAGTTGTCCGGGAACTTGCGCAGAATGTCCAGGATAATCTGGTGGTACTGGAAGAGGGTTTGCTCGTATTGGGGGAGATCCACACTGGGGCTCTTGGCCCCCTGAACCGTGCTAGTGTGGGCGTTTTGCACGGTGTGTAGATCCTTGGAGAATGCCGACACCGGTTGAAAGAAGTCTTTTCGTATGGCCTCTGATAGAGTGCTCTCGAGGTCCACGTGGTCCACCAATAGGAATGGAATGTCTAGGAGATTGCTGAACATGTGAGTAGTAAGTGGTTGGGGTGGTAAGTGAAGAGGGCAAGTGAAGAGGGTAAGTGAAGAGGGTAAGTGGTAAGAGTGAAATGGGAGCGGGTGTGATATTAGTGTGTGTCCTATTGTATGAGTAGTATGTGAAACCAAGTGTGAGTCTTAAATGACAGTGACAGTGACAGTGACAGTGACAGTGACAGTGACAGTGTTGTGGAGTAGGTGATGGTAAGTGAGTGGAGTGAGTGCTGTGAATGTGTGAGTGAGATAGAGCGCGCTCACAGCTATGACTTCATCAACGTGTCGTTGAGCACGTGTCAAAAGCAGAGATATGATGATAGCCAATGTCTCTGCCCGACTCAATTGAGCACGAACATCCATAATCAAACCAGCAGTGCCTTTTGATGTATCAAAAGATGTAGATCAACAGTATAGTTGATCACAGTGATGTCGCAACATGGTGCATATAGTCAGTATGATCAGCATGAATTGTCTCAAAAGCTTAACACCACAGCCAGTGTGACCAGCAAGTATTCGATCGAATAAACACTGAAGCACTACTATTGAATACCACAGTCGATACCAACAGTATAGTGAAGTAAGCACAGAGTGTCAGTATTCTCTATGAATACCACAGTCGACACCAACAGTATAGTGAAGTAAGCACAGAGTGTCAGTATTCTGTATGAATACCAGCAGTCAGTAGTTGATATCAACCGGAAGCGGGCGGAGGAACGGATATTGATGGAAGTGGTGGACCACTGAGCAGCGGGCAACATTGATTGTACCAGACAATGCACATGTCCTTTCTTGAAGCAATAAAGGCTTGAAGCACCTGGAACACCTGGAACACCTGGAACACCTGGAACACCTGGAACCTGGAACCTGGAACCTGGAACCTGGAACACATTGATGTGATTGGAAGCACAGTACGCATTCCAGTTATCAACTCACCCGGGCCCGCGAAGGGACTTTGCTCTTCACCCGGTTTTCTGCTGCTCGCACACTCTCCACAAGGTCCGAAAGCGTGGCCAAGCGAGTTTGCATGGTGATTTCTTCATCTTGCGCAATGCCCAGGGCGATGTTAAGCTCTGAAGTATAGCCATGAAGGAGTTCCGAGTTCCGGTCGATTTCCTGGCATAGACTTGTAAATTTCTGTGCGTTCGCTACCAATCCTTGCAGACGAGAGACTTTGGCCTCCAGTTCGTTGGCGCTGGCGTTCAAGCCATTTAGGAGCTCGTAGATAGTATCGATTGCTTGGTCCAGTTCGGGCAATTTTGGATCCGCCACCTTTGGATGGAGCGGCTGCTTTGCGCCAGCACTCATCTCTACCTCCACCAACGCCTCGGCTTTCTCCCTAGAATTGCTGTCTAAAGGCTCCACTAGGGGCGGGAGTGACTTGACGTGTTGGTCATAATCAGAATTGACTAGAAGCCTTGCCTCTTGAAGAATCTGCAGCGCAATGGGATCCTGCTCCTGCACGGCGAATGTGTCCAAAGACGGTATTGGAAGGCCCTGCTGCACGGCTTGGGACTGTGTTATTTGCTCCTCCACCTGCCGTAGCAATTCTAAAGCGTTAGCATTGGCTATAGGTTCACTTGTGATGGGCTCTGCGGCTTGAAATGGCACTTGGCTTTGTATAGTTGGCTCAGGCATGCGCAGTAACAATTTCTTGAAATCCGACACCACCTTTTTCCTCGATACCGGCTTCTTTTCCACACGAACTGGCTCCGGCTGCTCTTGAGCAGCTAGGCGGCGCGAGGCTTGCACTACATGCGAGTCGAGTTCCTGGGCCTCGTCTCTGGCACCAGGTTCAGGCAAGTCGAGTTTTCTCCGCTTGGTTTGATGCTCGTCAAGACGAGTCACGAGCCCGGCCGCAGCCTTGATAGCTGCGCGAGGCTCTTTTCCCTTTCTCTTCAGGCCCTCTCCGAGACCTCCGAGACCCTTCACATTGACCAGTTTTTGGAACGCGTCGTGCAGGTCCATGTTCAGGCGGTCTTCGGCCAGCACATCGTATTTCCCCGGAAGCGGCACGCGTTCGTGCGGGATGTCTGCGTTGTAGTCGAACTCGTTCCTCCGGGCCTTGTTTTTCAGCGTCAAGCTCACGTTTATACCAGCGGCCTTCAACTCGCGGCGTTTCTGGAGCAAAGCAATGCGTCTGCTCTCGACAAGAAGACGCTCTCGGTCCTTTCTCTTGGCCTTCTTTCCCTGGGTGTTGGCAAGCCGGGCCTTGGCCTCGGAGAGCATCTCCCTCTCATCTTCGTCCATATCCTCAGCATCCGGGCGGGAGGGAAGACTCTCGAAGGCATTTCCCAAGGCGGGGAGCGCCTCGATGCCGGGCCCCGTGAAATCAACGTTTTCTGCGAGTTCCTCGTCACTTTCGCCATTGACGGCGGCGTCCAAGAGCTTCTGGTAGCGCTCCACACACTGCGTGGCGGTTCGGCCCATGATCTGCGCCACGCTGCGCCACTGGTTGGGAAGGAGCTTGGCGACATCAAGCAACTTGGCATCGTCTGCTTTTTCCCACTGGTTGTCTCGGATCGATGGGTTGAGGTACTCGTTCCAGCGGGCCTTGGCCTGCTTGGCGGTTTTCTTGGGTAGAAGCGACGCGACGCGGGCCCATTGCGTGAGCCCGTACTTGGACACTGCCGCCTTGAGGATCTGGTCCTCGACATTGGTCCACACGCCTCCTTTGACGTAAATAGGCGGAGCCATGGAACTAGTGCGTGGAGGTGAGTGCGAGGCTCCAGTGATGGGTGCGATCAGAGTATGGATGGAGTGCACACTAGCCTTGGGCTTCTGGAGATAATGGCTCACTTGGACCATGAATAGGTGCTTGAGTGGTGGCTATCGGCACCCCTATTCGGTACCTGATCAGCGCCGAAACAGCCGCGGTCCGAAACCGGATCAGCTACCGTACACCTTAATTCATCGGCTTCCAACCTGTTCGTTGCACTCTCCTTACGCCGTGCCCAGAGCCATCTACAAAGGACCATAAGGTTACTTGTTACATTCGGTAATGTACCGCTAAGTTTCCAAGATTAAATAGGACACTGTTAAGGAACACTGGGACTTTTCGATGCTTGCATGTCAAGTGAGTGCTCAAAGGAATACCTGGAATTACATTGATGATTGACTCCATTCCATCCGAAAACTAACTTGTTGAACTTTGGTATATGAATTGGCAAAACATCACATAAGCAGCACCACTGGTAAAATGGTCATGATTGGCATTGCCACGGATTCCATGTTGTGATTAACTTACTGAAAACTCAGAATGTGAATATCTGAAGAATGAGTTTACGAAATCTTGGTATACCTTACCGAAAGCAAGGTTAGTCTAACATGCTAGATATAGCAAATGGTTTAAAAGCTCAATGTGCTATTTTAATGGCAGTAATTTAATCTCTTGCATATAATCTAGGTAATTTTTTAGTCGAGTCGATCCAATGTAGTCGCAGGCTCCTGTACTCATGGCTCCATACGCCCTGGTATTGCACACTGAAGTGAAGGTATCTGGAAAAGTCTGTTCTGGTTCGGTTTCATGGTGGGCTGAATTGATATGTTCACAATCCCGTCCTGTTTCCAAGGTTTTACACGATGCCCCCACTTCTAAGGGTTCATTTTCGCATCCTCACACTCCAGACGCTTGCAGGTTCATTACCGCATATCGCCTCAGGACCATGTTGACAAGCCTCGGATGGAACAAATGCCGACTATTCTATACAAGGCCACTTGATTCGTCCTCCGAAGAATCATCAACGAATACACTGAATTGCAAGTACTAGACTTTATCAAAGAATCTAACATATTTAGTCTGTATTTTAGACATTCTAATCAAAATCGACGAGACGTACGATTCCAAAGGGGGAGAAAGCTCAGTTTAAATTGTAAGCTTAAAATCAAATTATGAAAACCAACCGAACGGAAGTTGCACGAAGTGATAGGTCCGACCCAACAGAATATTGACCCCACAGAATATTGACCCAACAGAATATTGTTACGAAAGATATACGCAGGACCATACAAACAGTGAAATATCAATGAAGACAAAATTAGGAAAAGTATTGACCATACAAATGGAAGAGATTAATGATACAATTATTGAAGTGACAGTATGATACAATTATTGAAAACAGGAACGATAAGCCTACGAAAGCGTTCCCGGAACATCGAAGACACAGATATTCCCATGTGACAGACGATATCCTACAAACCTATACGAGACTAAAGAACTAAAGAATTAACTATCAAACGCATTTCCGATCAAATGATATTGCAAGAGTAGAAAGAGCTTATGAACTCCATCCGTTGAACCAAAGATATTTAAAGGAGCAAAGAGTTAACCAACACTAGTCGCGAAGCTCAGAAGCAACTGTCGTCTACAGAATTCCATGGGGTACAGAATTTGAGACAACTTGAGAAGGCAACAGCTCAGAGGAATCACAATTGAAATGAAGACAAGAACCTGACTTCACCCAAGATACATTTATTCGGAAAAACTTGGACGGTATACCTAGGAACCCTCGTGAAATACTATGACCTAGGGAAGAAACTTGAAGACAAGTATCGAATACAAACGGAAGAACCTAGGAAAGATACTTGAGGACAAGTATCAGTCTAAGGAGGGGGGATGTTAGACATGAGATCCAATCTCGATACAGATTGAATACTGGGACTAAACAGGGATACCGGAGATACATGCAGGACCAACTACTATGGTACGCTGGAATGATGTGAACAAGACTGGCAAGCACAAACGCACAAGGTCAAGGTCAAGACCTTATCGGCTGACATTCCCGTGAGCTCGAAGTAACCGAGCAGATGCCTGACCTGAGGAATGACCTGATTAAGCGGGGCAGAAGATATAAAGATCGGGCGAGAGCCCCTAGTTGAAAGGAAGAACTCCATTGCTTAACACATTTATAAGATCGTATACAAGGTAACATTTCTATAACAATAACTATCATCACTTATACTATGTGAACGGTGAGTTCTACTAAGCCAGTAGCCGTCAGAACATTTCCGAATACTTTAAATATCCTTAGAGGCATCGTTCCTGGAAACGATCCATAACATTAACAAGCCGTTAGAAGCTTAAACCTATTGTGAATACAGGCTAAAGCCCAGGTCGCATCAAATTCTAACACAATTTAAACTGAGCTTTCTCCCCTTTTGGAATCGTACGTCTCGTCGATTTTGATTAGAATGTGCAGTCCTCATATCTTGTTTTCAACGTTCTGTTCTGTGTTTGCTGTTTGATTGTTTGTATGAGGGTATCTTTCGTCGCCGGGTGAGTTTCAATGCCTAACGGTAGGGGATCTTCTGCTAGAGTATTGTCTTGTATTCTTGTATAGTCTTGTATAGTCTTGTATAGTCTTGTATTTAAGTCTTATTTTAGTGTTGTATTTAGTGTTGTATTTTGTCTTGTATTTTAGCCTTGTATTTTAGTCTTGTATTTTGTCTCGTATTTTAGTCTTGTATTTTGTCTCGTATTCTTTTATTTAAGTCTTGTATTTTGTCTTGTATTTTGTCTCGTATTTTAGTCTTGTATTTAAGTCTTGTATTTTAATCTTGTATTTTGTCTGTATTTTAATCTTGTATTTTGTCTTGTATTCTTGTATTTAAGTCTTGTATTTAAGTCTTGTATTTAAGTCTTATTTTAAGTCTTATTTTAAGTCTTGTATTTAAGTCTTGTATTTAAGTCTTGTATTTTGTCTTGTATTTTGTCTCGTATTTTAGCTTGTATTTTAGTCTTGTATTTTAGTCTTGTATTTTAGCTTGTATTTTAGTCTTGTATTTTAGCTTGTATTTTAGTCTTGTATAGTCTTGTATAGTCTTGTATTTTGTCTTGTATTTTGTCTTGTATTTTGTCTTGTATTCTTGTATTTTAGCTTGTATTTTAGTCTTGTATTTTATGTTAGACCCCCGATGGGTAACGCACTACCCATCAGGATCAGATAAAGCCACGCTGCTCGAAAGTCTTCTAACAGGAAGATTCCCTCATGGAATCTTCTAGAAGGGAGACATGGGAGTAAGAATGGGCTCTACTACGGCATTCGAACAACCGAACGCCGTAGCGGTTCGCCTATATATAGACCCCGGGATCCCCCTTGTAAGGAGGCATCAACGAACAAATACATGGAACTACAAAGTACCAGACGTTATCAAAGAATCTAACATTTTAAGTCTTATTTTAAGTCTTATTTTAAGTCTTGTATTTAAGTCTTGTATTTAAGTCTTGTATTTTGTCTTGTATTTTGTCTCGTATTTTAGCTTGTATTTTAGTCTTGTATTTTAGTCTTGTATTTTAGCTTGTATTTTAGTCTTGTATTTTAGCTTGTATTTTAGTCTTGTATAGTCTTGTATAGTCTTGTATTTTGTCTTGTATTTTGTCTTGTATTTTGTCTTGTATTCTTGTATTTTAGCTTGTATTTTAGTCTTGTATTTTATGTTAGACCCCCGATGGGTAACGCACTACCCATCAGGATCAGATAAAGCCACGCTGCTCGAAAGTCTTCTAACAGGAAGATTCCCTCATGGAATCTTCTAGAAGGGAGACATGGGAGTAAGAATGGGCTCTACTACGGCATTCGAACAACCGAACGCCGTAGCGGTTCGCCTATATATAGACCCCGGGATCCCCCTTGTAAGGAGGCATCAACGAACAAATACATGGAACTACAAAGTACCAGACGTTATCAAAGAATCTAACATTTTAAGTCTTATTTTAAGTCTTATTTTAAGTCTTGTATTTTTCTTGTATTTTAGTCTTGTATTTTGTCTCGCATTTTGTCTTGTATTTTAGTGTTGTATTTAGTGTTGTATTTTGTCTTGTATTTTAGCCTTGCATTTTAGTCTTGTCTTTTGTCTGTATTTTAATCTTGTATTTTGTCTCGCATTTTGTCTTGTATTTTGTCGCATTTTGTCTTGTATAGTCTTATATTTTAGCCTGTAGTCTTGTATTTTGTCGCTACCGCGACTTTCTCCATGGACAACCTCAAGACCGCCACGGCAGTAGCTCTAATAGCCCAGAAACATATCGTGCTTCAGACAGACGACTACGAGCACTGCAAGACACAGCTATCCACGGTGCTCGCGCAGTGCTTGGATATCCATGATGTGGTGGAGGTGGACCTACTAGAGGAGCACAGCTTCGATGCGTTGGTGGACCGCATGGTGCACCGCCAGCACGGGCACCAGCCGGTGTTGCACGAGGTGGTGGTGTGGAAAAACCTCGACAGGTTGCCCATGTCGCTACCCAGGCGAATGGCCATCACCACCATCTTTGACCAGTTGGAGAGGTACAACACGCTAGCGTCCAGGTACACCGCCAGCGACACGCTGCTCAAGCTTGGCCAGTACATCGTCCAGGCGCCGGTGATATCGCTTATCGTGCCGATTTTGGAGACCCAAGGCTCGTTCCCCAGGTTGAGCCAGCCGGTGAAAGACCGCTTCTGGTTCTGCCAGAGCTTCTCCGAGCGTTGCGGCCGCGTGCCGCCCGCCATGCTGCGTGCCCACCTCCTTCAGGCCCGGCAGGACCTCTCGCGTGTCTACGCCAGCCCGGACATCCAGGAGTACATCTGCTCCCTTTTGGTGTTCACGCGTCTGCACCGGCTCTGTTCGTTGGCACCTCTCACGACGCGGCCCACGCTACGTGCGCAAACGGGAATCATGCTCTTGGCCAAGGCTCTTGTTGTGTTTGGCGGCGAGCCAAGTGCGGGTACCAGGTTTGTCACGCCAGAGTACATCAAGGTTGCGTTTCGCAAGATTGCCTACTGGCTCGTGGACTGGGAGGCCAACGTGCTCTTTCTGAGCCAGGACCGGGCCCTTGACTTTCAACGCAGGACGGAGATTGCCATGCTCACGGGCGATTGGTATGGGAGTGAGTGGGAGGGTGTGCGGAGGTATTTGGATAGCCACGCGTCCATGGACGATGCCTGCTCCACCACGGGGTTCACCAACCGCTTTGTCGAGGAGGTTTTGGAGACTGTCGCCCCTCCGCTTTAAAGGAGGTGGTGAGATGCATCAATTTCTGATGTTCAAGTGCAAATCGGATTGACTGCTATTTGGCCTACCATGATAATACGATATCGTGGATGATACTTGCCATGCTACGCTTTAATCGAATCATCTGGATCGCTATTGAACCTAATGCTGGTCATGAAGGTTGTGGGATGGTGTCGGAGTATCCAAATGTCTCATAAAATGATAATACGCCCGGCATCGACTGGGAGCGGCGAGAAACATACACTTACCAATACGGTGGTACTGAAGATACTACTTCTCTACTATGCTGCTGCCTGCATGGGGTGCGTGCCCTCAGAACTCGCCACACATGGACACAAATCCGGCACGAAGGATGCCTCCGTTCTCAAACTTCACAGGTATCTTCACGAACTATGAGAAAGAATGCTTTTCTAGCCGATATCAGGTGTATGGGCCGCTTGCGGTGGGTTTCTGTGCTGAGGCAGCCGGGTGCACGGGTGTCTGTCGCACGGCTCGAGAGTTCCCGGGTAAAGGAACAATAAACGGGCATCAGAGTAAATAGTCGGTAGAACGAACAGCATCCATAAGAAACCGGCATGAAGTCGCAGAAATGAACACACGAATGAACACCTCGCAGCAACGCCTGCAAGAACCAGCAGTTACCGAACGGAGTTTCGGCAAAACTCTCGAATTACAGCCTGCATACAACACACACCCGTGCACCGGAGTGTGTCCGCGCCTGCTTACTTAATCCAACAACTCACCCACCCGCGAACCACACACGTACCCCTAACATTGCTCTAACAGCTCCAAGTACTAGTGTTGCCAAAGCCCACAATCAACCAACCACTTTGGGATTTGCACCGCATACTTTGTTGCTTCACTGAAGTCTAGTCTGTCTATTCCCCCACACTGCCATTCACAATGTCCGACATTCCCATCAACTTCACCCAGTTAACCGAGTTGACCCAATTGGGCATCCAGCCCCAGTCGCTTGACTTCAAATCAACCACGTTGGAGTCCGACCACTACATCTGTGTGAGAGAAAGTGGCGCCCAAGGAAATACCGTGGCAATTGTGGACTTGGAAAAGAACTTTGAGCTCACCAGAAAGAACATGAGCGCCGACAATGCCATCATGCACCCCAAGCAGAACGTGATTGCCTTGAGAGCCAACGGCACGGCATTGCAAATCTTTAATTTGGACACCAAGCAAAGGTTGAAGTCTCACACCGTGGAGTCTCCCGTTGTGCTCTGGAAATGGTTGAGTGACGAGGTGTTGGGGCTCGTGACCGCCAGCAATATCTACATTTGGAATGTGTTCGATGGCACCAACAATGGGCCCGAGAAATTGAGTGACAGGCATGCCACTTTGAACAATTGCCAGATCATAAACTTTGTGGCCGAGCCTGCTCTAAATTGGTTTGCCGTCACGGGTATTGCCCAGGAGGACGGCAGAATTGTTGGCCACACGCAGCTCTTTTGCAAGTCCAGAGGCGTCTCCCAAGCCATTGAGGGCCATGTTTGTAAATTTGCTCAGATAAAGTTGAATGGAGCGTCGGTGCCAACAAAAGTCTTCTGTATTGGAAACAAAACTGCTTCCGGCCAGGGCAACTTGCACATCATCGAGATCGACCACGTTGAAGGCAATCCTCCATTCCCAAAGAAGACCGTGGACATTTTCTTCCCTCCTGATGCTTCCAACGATTTTCCAATCAGCTTGCAAGCGTCCGACAAGTACGGAATCATCTACATTTTGACCAAATACGGCTTCATCCACTTGTACGACATTGAAACTGGATCCAACTTGTTTGTCAACAGAATTACCGCAGACCCCGTGTTTACGGCAGCTCCCTACAAAAACGGCACTGGTATCATCACCATCAACAAGCTGGGCCAGGTTTTGGCAGTTGAGGTTGACAAGAACAAGATTATTCCTTACGTCTTAGAGAAGTTGTCTGATGTACCTCTTGGTTTGTCGCTTGCTTCTCGTGGAGGATTCCCAGGTGCTGAGAACTTATTCAACCAGCAATTCCAAAACTACTTGAACCAAGGCGACTATGCCAATGCCGCTAAGATCGCTGCTTCTTCTGAGCAATTGAGAACTCAAGACACCATCAACAAGTTGAAGCACATAACTTCGCAGCCGGGTCAGATTTCTCCTATTTTGCAATACTTCTCCACATTGTTAGACAGAGGCTCGTTGAACAAGTACGAATCCGTGGAGCTTGCTAAGCCTGTTTTGCAGCAAGACCGTAAGCCGCTTTTCGAAAAGTGGTTGAAAGAAGACAAGTTGACCTCTTCTGAGGAGTTGGGAGACATTGTCAAGTCGTATAACGACACTGCGTTGGCCTTGGCCGTGTACATTCGTGCCAATGTGAACATCAAGGTGGTGTCGTGTTTAGCCGAATTGGGCCAATTCGACAAGATTTTGCCTTACTGTCAAAAGGTCGGATATGAGCCTGATTACACGAATTTAATCCAGAACTTGGTACGTGTCAACCCCGACAAAGCCAGTGAGTTTGCCACTTCTTTGTTGGCCAATGGTGAAACTAGCTTAAATGTCGAGAACATTGCTGATTTGTTCTTCTCCCAAAACTACATTCAGCAAGGTACCGCTTTCTTGTTGGATGCTTTGAAGAACGATTCTCCTGCAGAAGGTCACTTGCAAACTAAGCTTTTAGAGACAAACTTGTTGCAAGCTCCCCAAGTTGCTGATGCTATTTTGGGTAACCAAATGTTCAGCCATTACGACAAGCCAACCATCGGAAAGTTATGTGAAAAGTCTGGCTTGTTTCAGAGAGCTTTGGAGCATTACGACGATTTGAAGGACATCAAGAGAGTTATTGTGCACACCAACGTGTTGCCCGCCGACTGGTTGGTGTCTTACTTTGGCCAATTGAACGTACAACAGTCCATGGCTTGCTTGAACGAGTTGATGACCAACAACTTGCAACAAAATTTGCAGGTCGTGATTCAAGTCGCAAGCAAGTACTCTGACTTACTCGGACCTTTGAACTTGATCAAACTTTTTGAGTCTTACAAGTGTAACGAGGGCTTGTCTTACTACTTGTCACGCATCGTCAACTTGACCCAAGATCCAGATGTGGTTTTCAAGTACATTGAAGCTGCTGCTAAGACTAACCAAATCAAGGAGATTGAAAGAGTTGTGAGAGACAACAATGTCTACAATGGTGAGAAAGTCAAGAATTTCTTGAAGGAAGCCAAACTCGATGATCAGTTGCCTTTGATCATTGTCTGCGACAGATTTAACTTTGTTCATGACTTGATATTGTACTTGTACAAGAACAAATTCTACAAGTTCATCGAGGTTTATGTTCAACAAGTAAATT
>NKZV01001014.1:0-15411 GCA_002370175.1 Metschnikowia colocasiae
CCACAGTTAGCAGCAGTCTTATTAAGGTTCGGTTGGACAGACGTCAATGGGAAGGACTATGCAGGACGCTACTCGTGAACGAAGTGGGACCTAGACAACTTACGCTGACATAGACGACGGATGTCTATGTCGAATGAATAATGAAAATGACCATGTTCGTGAGCAGGATGCCAAACTTCGTCGGGGGCAGAAGGCCAAGCACGTCGGATTCGGCTGTTTACCGGGTGTAAAGCTGAGGGGAGATATCAAACTCGCCACTTCAGGGGAGTATCTCGATGTGAAGGAATCAGAGCAGAATGATTTGAGTGACCTCGAGAAATACTGGCGTGGTGTTTGCAGGTAAATGCAGACGAATTACCACGGATCAATCCGAAGATTGATTGGTTCGTACTCTAGAGGCTCAACGGATCTCTGAAGTCCCCAGAGCTATAAAGAAGCCATGCGTCGAAGTAGGATACTTTGGAACGAGGCGTGTGACAAAAATGGGTGCTCATGACGAACGGAACCTTAGTTGGTCGAATACCAGAAGGGCGGAAACCAATAGGTGCAAATGGGTATTTGCACGAAAGGATAAGGTCTACACAAGAAAGACTTGTGGTCTTGGGAACTTCCAGAAGGAAGGTATTGACTATCAGGAACATTCGCCTGTGATAAGGTACGAGTTTGAGATGGTCTTAGCTATTGCAGTGAAGCAAGGTTTAGCGATAGACAGATGGATCTCACGACTGCATTCTTGAATGGTGTTAGAGGAAGAATCTATATGACAACGGAAGGGTACGTCAGAAAGGCAGAGAACACATTTTTTCTTGATCATTCAAACACTAGTGGTCAGACTACAGTCTTTATATGGATAGTCTTTATGGATTAGCAGGCCCCTCGTGTGGCAAGTCTTTCACAGGTTATCAAGAAATTTGGGGGGTGCTTATCAGAACGGCGTGTGCTAAGACCCTAAAGGGAAGTTATTATCGCATTATACGTGATATTGATACTTGGACCAAACGCTCATGTGGGAAGGGTCCTGTCGAACCTCCAAGTGCTTTAGTGAAGACTTGTAACACCGAAGAAGTTCGGAATGAACTTGGAAGTCGGGGACACAATTGGAGAACCAGAGGATTACATCTACAGTTAAGGATATGCTGGTGAAGGTGAAGAAGAACAGCATAAGCTGCGATGAAACAGAATACAGACAATTGTGGGAAAGCTTAGGTTTGAAAATACGGTGAGACCAGACATCATATCAGGCTCTGAACTTGGCAAGGTATTTAAGGAACCGAGAGCGAAACATAGAGAGCAGCCCACATGACTGAGATACTTACTACAGACCCCAAGAGGGAATAATGTTCAGAAGAACAGAGAAACGATGCCAGAAAGTGTCGAAGTGTTTGGATGAAGATCTAGCAACACCGAAAAAGACAGTCTAGCAACAACACCGCCAAGACAGTCTAGGTCTGGGTTCTAATAATGTTCATGGGTGGCCAATATCATGGTCGTAGTTGCAAAAGACCATAGCAGCATCTACCAATGAGGCAGACTCTTTGGGCTCTTTGAAGGCAGCAGAGGCTGTATGGTTGAGGAACTTCAAGAATTGAAGATTGAACAGACGAGCAACACAATGCAAGTGTGGTGTGATAATAAAACATAGTCAAGCATTTCCGATGGAATGTGAAAGGTATGAAGCATGTCGAGACAAAGTATGCTCTGTTCCAATACGTGAAAAGGAGGTTATTGGAGTGGACTCATCAATACAAGAGAACGCAGACTTACGAGAGGTTTGGAGAGACCAGCATGAATATTTGAACTGGATACAACCCCGGAACTGCCGCACCCATACCTCCACACCTCACAAGCCATCCATATTCTGCTTGTCATTCTCCACTATCGGCCAACATCACTTCCTTGCATCCAGAAATTGAGTCGCAGTGAGCCTAAGTTCAGGAACTGTCTGTTAGAATTATTGGACCTGGGGCTTTAGCGGTCCAGCAGTGCACAAGCAGTCCGTTTTAGTCGTTGCCGTACACCGGCCGTCTCACCAGATATCCACCAGCTGCTGTTTTCCGGTGTGCATGCAGACGCTAGTCAACCTTCTTACGCCTCCAACGTTTTCCGTACCGTGCGTTTGTGGTACAGCAGCGTCTGAAACATGTTTCATAAAATCCCGCTGTCCTAATATATAAAAGGCCCGTGCTATCCACTGCCCACCTACTGCTCTCTTCCGCAATATGCTGTCTACCCTGATTCCACCACATTGTCCTGCCATACATAGTTTCCTTCACTCATCTATCTACTTGTCCATTCACTATTGTTTTTTCAGTCTTCAGTCTTTTCACTCACCAGCTCATCTCCTGTCCAGACAATCCTCGGGCTCATTCTCTGGACAATTACATAGCTTTTATCCTCAATCTTACAGCTCACTAGTTGGCCAAACAATCCTAGGACACGCTACATTGGCCTCCACTTGCTTGGTGCGGAAGCCTCGCACGTGACCTGCAGAACGCCCAGTCCCCGGACTCCGCGCCTCAACATTGTCCTGCACTTCCACCAATACATGCCCAATTTGCTACGACATCAACGGCTCCTTCGTCCCCCGCTCCCCGGTCCTTCCTCTCCTTCTGCAGAGAAGCTGCCGCAAAATTACCCGCATCCTACTTTGTGCACACCGCATCAAGTAGCCTCTGCACGCCGCATCAAGTAGCTCCACGCCTTGGCCCCGCCTCCTGTTTGGATCACGTCTTTGATCTGATCTATCGGTTCAAAGATCTATTCAATCTACTGATTGTTGCCAATCCGCTGCTGAGTCATCAGTCTGCTGTTGAGTAATCCACCCGCTTTCGATCTGTTGATCTATATCTGCTGATCTGCTTCTCGCCCTGGTTATCGACTCATCGTGGTCCAGTCTTCCATGATGGTCAGTTTCTACCCGACGTTTCACACCAGCCTGAAGAATACTTACCCCGATGACGATAACGACTGGAAGGTTCCTCCGTTGATAGACGACTCCAAAGGCGAGGGACGCACGCGGTCCATTTCGCTCTCGAGGTTTCTCTTCAAGGACCCCGACGCAAGCACGCCAGAGCCGGAATCGGTGGACTCGAAGAAACTGGATACCAACTTCGCCAAGCTCCGATCCATCTTCAAGTTCCTGGCCCTGCAGGACGGGGAAAAAGACCAGCATACTCCACTGCAGGCGGAACAGCTTCCGACCGCTTTCCAGAAGAACTTGCATGAAAAGGCGCCAGTCTTTGATGAAACTGACAAGAGGGATGGTGAAACTGAAAATGAGAAAAGAGATCAAAACGAGAAAAGAGACCGAAATGACAAGAAGAATGACAAAAAGTCTGCCCATAAGCTTAAAAGCTGTTCCCCCGAAAAAGATCCCGAAAGCAGGTCTTTCATGCCCAAACTCTTCTACATGGGCCGCAGACGTCTGGTGTCCGAGCCAAAAAAAGATGCCAGTTCCCAGGACTCCCTGGACATTGTTGCCGTCTGTCTGTCGTCGGATGACATGGCCAACATGACCTGCTCCAGCAAAGTGACGCTTGCCAATCTGTTTGCGGAAAAGGGCGGCGACGTCTACCTTCGACACAATTCCTCCATACTCTCCGTGCCTCTGGGCAAAAACTCGCGGCTTTTGGACCCGAAGACCGCCTTCAAACCAGACGAACCGTTGGCGGAAATGGACGATAAGGACATGATGATTCCGGGATCTGACCTCACTGACTCTCCCATAAACTCTGGACCCGCCGATACGACGGGCGGCCATGCGGTGCCATCTGCATCACTTGGGGTGCCCGTACCATCTGTTGCTTCGCCCAACTTGCTGGCCCCCGCAACGCCACTAAAAAAGACATTGAGAAGAGTGGCCTCTGCGCCCTTGGTCCGCTTGCTACATGAAAAATCGCCGTCTACCGAAACGGCCGAGCCCTTCGATGTCAAAGACCACATTGGCGAGCTTACCTTCACCAAAGGAAGGCCCAGGACCTACACCCAGGGCCGAATATACCTGAACCTGGCCACGCGCATCTTGGACGTGCAAGTCAACGAAGGCTGCTTCGAGAAAATCCGGCTTTTGGGCAAGGGCGACGTCGGTAAGGTGTTCTTGGTGAAGGAAAAGGCCACGTCGCGGTTGTACGCCATGAAAATCCTTAACAAGAAGGAGATGATCGAGAGAAACAAAATCAAACGTGCGTTGGCCGAGCAGGAGATCTTGGCCACCAGCAACCACCCGTTCATCGTCACGCTTTACCACTCGTTCCAGCTGCATGACTCGTTGTACCTCTGCATGGAGTACTGTATGGGCGGCGAGTTTTTCCGGGCCTTGCAGACCAGAAACAACAAGACCATCGATGAAGACGACGCCAAGTTCTATGCGGCCGAGGTCACGGCTGCGTTGGAGTATCTTCATTTGCAGGGCTTCATCTACCGTGACTTGAAGCCCGAGAACATCTTGCTCCATCAGCTGGGGCACATCATGCTCAGTGACTTTGACCTCTCCAAGCAATCCGAGAACATTAAGAACCCCGAGATCCAGTTCAGCAAGAGCCACAGCTCGTCCAACCCCAATATCGACACCAAGGCCTGCATTGACGGCTTCAGAACGAACTCCTTTGTAGGCACCGAGGAGTACATTGCACCGGAGGTGATCCGCGGAAAGGGCCATACCAGTGCCGTTGACTGGTGGACCTTGGGAATCCTTGTGTATGAGATGCTCTATGGAACTACGCCCTTCAAGGGCCGAGACCGCAAGGCCACTTTCAGCAATGTGCTCAAGAAAGACGTGCGGTTCATGGATACAAAGTCCATTTCGTCGCAGTGCAAGAGCTGTATCAAGAAACTACTCATCAAGGACGAGAGTAAGCGTCTAGGATCCAGAATGGGTGCCTCAGACATAAAGAACCACCCATTCTTCAAGGACACGCAGTGGGCGTTGCTTCGGAATCAGAAGCCGCCGATGATTCCGGTGCTCACCAAGAACAAGAAGGCCGAGCAGAAATTGGAGAGCCCCATGAATGATGAAAAGCCGTTTGTGCAGAAAGTCACGGACTCAGAGGACCCGTTTGCACTGTTCAGCTCTGTGACGCTCCATTACGACGAAAATGAATCCGATGCTATTATCGGGGCAGACTCCTCGTTGTACACTAGTGTGGCATACACCATGACCAATAAACCTGCATCGTCGTCCAGGAAGGAAAAGGGCTTTTTGCGAAGATAGTGTGAAAGTGGTGAAAAAACGATTGGCAAATCCGAGATTGTCGGCGACTGCTGGACTATTTGATTGGAAAAGGAAGGAATGTTATGATTGATGATTGGGATTAAATGGGGATGTTCCTGCATGTGATACAAACGCAGCGTGGATGCTCTATTTGGTTGAATGAGATTAATCTCTTGAAATGTTGGGTTGATTCTGATTAGATTCTGATTTGATTCTTGATCTACGATTCTACATTTTGCTTGAGCGACGTCAGTTCAGAAACCCATACCAGGCCCGCACTTTGTGGTGAGCAAGGAGGAATTACCATGGATTTTCCTCAACGAGACTTGCACTGTTCCCAGGAGTGTATGTCTCGCTGGGGGAAGTGATTCTCCAAGAGTGTATTTGAGGATGTGTATTTTTCTGAGACAATGAAATATTCCCGAAACGTGTATTCCAAGAAACGTGTATTCCCGAAACGTGTATTCCAAGAAACGTGTATTTTTCCCAAAGAGGTAACGTGCATTTTCCGTAAGAGGAAAGATGTCCGGAGTCAAAACTGGTCGCCAGGGAGGTATGGCTTTGTAACGCGTCGGCCACTTGAGATGTATGCACCTGCATATGCACGCGTGAGTTGATTTTTGAAGTAGCTCCCGTGACAACTAAGTATAAAAAATGTGCAGCTGAATGGACAATAACTGCGCCATCCTTTGTTTGTGATATTGCGCCTCTTTTTGACCGTCCCACAGTCGACAAGGGCACATCTGTCGATCATGCACACACTTTAATAACCATGTATGCACATGCAAACATGGCGATGCGACGCGATGTGACGCGCGCAAGACCGGCCGGCCCGGACAATCCTACAAGGAGTCGTAAATCAATCATTTTTCGAAATATGTATCTAACGTAGATGCAGTTTAACAAGCCACCAACTCGATAACAGAAAGGTGCACAGGCTCACACTGAGCGTTGATGTCCGAGGCCTTCTCGAAGTAGTACAAGTTGTAGAAGTCACCGGACTTGCACTGGTAGAAGAGGTCGTCGTCACCCAAAACCAAAAGGCCCTTGTCGCTGATAGACCATCCAGCAGCGTAGATGGTACCAGCCTGTGGTGGGCCATCGAATTGGAATTGGTAGTTGGCCACAATGGCACCCACTCTGTTGGCAGAGTCCGTCAAAATACCACCCTTCAAGGTCATGGACAAGTTGTCGGTACTCAAGCATGCAACAGGGAAACCGTCAGTCACTTCGCTGGCCTTTGGCGCGCCAGTGGCCTGCACTTGACCGTCCTTGATTTGAGAAGCAACAGCAGCAGAGGTGGTCTGGTGTTGGACTTGGCCGTCGCCAATCTGCTTCACGGCAGATGCAGTAGGCTTGTTGGTCTGGTTTTGGATTTGTCCGTCGCCGATTTGGTTCACCACCGATGCAGCAGAGGGCTTGGGCTTGTTGGTTTGGTTCTGGATTTGTCCGTCTCCAATTTGGTTGACAACAGATGCAACTGTAGGCTTTGGCTTGTTGGTTTGGTTTTGGATCTGGCCGTCTCCGATCTGGTTGACCACAGATGCAACGGTGGGCTTGGGCTTGTTGGTCTGGTTCTGGATCTGACCATCGCCAATCTGGTTGACAACCGAGGCAACGGTGGGCTTGGGCTTCAGCAAAGTCTGCGAGGTTTGCTTTTGTACCTGGCCATCACCAATCTGGTTGACCACGTCTCTCTTACCCTTGGAAGCCGAGGTGACCTTGGCGTCGGAGGCGGTAGAGCGAGGCGACACGGTCTGGATCAGAATACCGAACTTGGCGGTGTGGTCGGTGATTCCGCCAGATGCAGTTTTGGAAGGCGTCAAGGTAGACCAAGGGTCCGAAGGCACGTAGGCGGCCTGGGCAGCGGCAATCACTGATAAAAGAGCAACAGATAACTTCATGCTATGATGGATTGATGTGAAGATGTGAGAAGAAAATGAAGATGAAGATGAAAAACGGGGGGGTCTGAGGCCCTCTTATATAGTGTGAATGCAGGCGTTTGCTCGAGTCCAAAAATAGGCCTATTGTCCTACAGGCTGAGGGCACTGCACATAGCGTGCGTGGGCAAGCGAAATCGCTGGATCGCACCAGATCATGTAAATACCGCCCTGCATAATGCACCGTTTGATCGCACTCTCTCACGGTTGCAGCGGCTTGCGCATCAACAGAGAGCTGGGAGACTGCATGTGCTATTTATAGCGTCTTCCCGGCCTCGGGCCTTTTTGGCTGCTGGCCTGGGGGGTCTGTGATGGGGTGCCAAAAGCATCCCGCCGACCCCATGCCCAACATTGGCCTCCGGGCGCCGTTTCTCTCACATGGCCCCAAGCCTCATTACGATGCACGCAATTAGCTAGCCCTAAAGAGTAATGCGCGCCAAAATCAACTTACTCAACAGCGCATGGCGCATGATGCGCCGGACGAGCAATGCTGGCTCAAGATCATTACTTTCACCGTTTGTCTGCATCCGCCAGATCAGCGTTTACTATTCGGTATCGGTATGCTGATTAGACGAGTCATGCGCCTTTGGCACGCGAGCTCAAGGCGCATTAAAACCTTCTTTAGAAAGCCCTCGGAGGTGGGGTTTCGGCCATGACATCATCCACCGAGCCCTGGTCGCTGCATGCTGTAGGCTATTGCACTACTCTTTCTGACTAACTACAGATAACTAATATTAGTCGTTCGCTTGAACGATTTGCGCTGGTGGGTGTTTCATAAGGCTGTGATGTTTACATTCCTGTTTACGTGCATGCTTAATTCTTAGTCTCTATTTTGCACAATTGTCCATTATTCCCCTTTATTTCTTTTCTTGGTTTCTTGGTGTTTACATTATTCCCGGATACCCGTTATATGCAGCACTTTGTCACATGGCCTCTGTACAATCCGATCGCGACTCACTTTGCGTCCATTGTTCTGTAGCCAGACCCTGCGTTTGTTTGGTACGCCGTGTTATCGTTAGCCTAGCATTGTCGTGGGGCATAGGGCGGGCGCGTCCTGCATGCGGCGCCGTGTGCAGGCCGCCGTCACGTGCGCGCCGCTGTTTGGGCCGTCCAACGGCGTGTTCTCGGCCTTGACTGCGTGCACTCCCACACGGCTGATCGCAGCCGCCACCCGCATGAGTATGTAGTAGACAAGGATGGACAATGGGCATAATAGACTAGGCAAATAGACTAGACGAATAGGCGAGACGCGTCAACAGAGTGGCCGCCCACCCCACGGAGACGCGGCCCTGTGTGCAGGAGCACCATCCATCTGGTGGGTGAAGAACCGCCGGGGCGGCGAAAGGCCTAGAGACTGCCGTGGTCTGGCTATGGGTAGGGCCTTGAGGCGTAGCCGAGGTATTCTGCAGGCGCACTCTTGAGATAAAGTGCGCATCTTTGGCATTGATGTGAACCACGAGAGACATGGCCCTGCCATTGTTGGGAAAAAGACACGTCTCCGATCTTTGATCTGAGTCTACACTGAGTTTACTCACTCTATTCTACTCACTCTATTCTACTCACTCACTCTATTCTACTACTGTACTCTATTCTACTCACTGTACTCTATTCTACTCACTGTACTCTATTCTACTCTCACTCTCACTCTCTCTCACTCTCTCTCACTCTACTTCTGTGCTCTCTAGCACTGAAGTGTTGTACCTATCTCCTCACTGTTGTTTCTGTTGAACATGCAGAGCAACATTACATCTCACGAAGTCATGGTCATAAGGAAACTAGCGATGGAAACATATGGCACGGTGGAGACTGTTAGCAGTATATGTAGTGTCTACTGACATGGCTACAGCCACGATGGAATTCTATTTAAGAGACGGTCTCTTATGAAAGAATAACAAGGAACAGTTCATCNAATTCTATTTAAGAGACGGTCTCTTATGAAAGAATAACAAGGAACAGTTCATCAACGAGTTCTAGATAGTTAGATACAGATAATAATGACTGAAGTGAATACGAAGATCCACACTTATCAGATTTATTGACCAATAACATTACCGTTCCAGTTTATAAGGTTTTCTGTAACGCGCAACAGTTTGTATCTAACTCTTTCGTGATCTCGCTCAAGATCTGTCTAATCACTCACGTAGAGAATATGTGGATTCCTGTTCTCTTCATTCAATTGCTGGGATTATTCGTTTCCCGTGGAAAATGACTCATATGCTGCAGTGAATGCCAGTTCTTGTCGATTAGCTTGCGCTACTCAGTTCGCCAGCCATATATATTAGATATTCTATCCTTCTCCTTCTCCTTCTCCTTCTCCCTCTATCAAGTCATTTCGAGGCACCAGAATGATGATTGCCCTGCTTCCCTGGCTTACTCGTGGTCAATGATCACATGTAGTTCTAGGGCCGAGGTGCCAGTCATGATCTGGTACAGGATGAGCAATCTCACCTCCGCCACTCTCTCTAGTCACTCCAGTGGCAATGTGCCATGCTTCAATACCTAAACTTGTAGCCTTGCCAGCGCTCCAGTGTGGAGTGGAGATGGACGGGTTAGGCTCTAGGCCGTGGAAACAGCAGAGGTCCGGGCCCATTACGCCCTGAAACGCCAGACGTAGTGAAGGCAGCCGGGCTTATTTTTTGACCACACCAGAACAGCTGCTTATCTCCGATGGACGACCGCTAGGATTGATTTTGCCCTGTTAAATGCAAAGTCCACTTTCGAGGCATGGCGCAGTGAATGGTTAGTGAATGTGTATTAACCCTACTCCGCCAATCCTTTGTTGGAGTAGTAGTCTGTATGGAGTAGTAGTCTTATATGCACCACCAAACGTGGATAGACTGCCTTGATGGTCAGGCCAAGAAAGACTTCATCAAGAGTGGCATGGTCAAGAGTAGAATACTGATCACTGGAAATAGAAGATGCAATGCTGCCTCCCGGTCACGTGACACCCGTCTGCAAATGCAATCTTCCGTGGACCACATTCAGTTTTCTGAGTCTGTGGTTTCTGGACCTCATCCAGAGTGCTGGGTCTTTTGGACCGGCGACATCCATAATGAGTAGTGCACGACCCATGGGATGACTGGCGGTTGCCACGAAAACCCGTTGCAATGCACATTTCCGTCCTCACAAGTCCGAATGGGTGTTACCGCATGGAGAAGCGGACATTCCCTGCTCTCACAAGTATTATCTGAGAATGCTGGATTCCTCTCTGAGTCATCAACAAAAGCACACCTATAGGACGCCCCTGGAACCCAAATATCCATACTCATGCATGTGCTGGATTTGAAACGTTGTGGTATTCTGTAATTAAGGTGGTCGTGGCGCCAAACCCGTACATCTCTACATGTCCCCAGCATTTATAGGCTGTAGTCAATAAATGATATGCAAAAAACGTTTAGGCAGTCCGTTTCCCACGGTCTCCTTGAGAAGAGCCTCAGGCATGGCTGGAGAATGGACCCTACGACATGCTATAATCACCTATATGGGTGCGCTACCCATTGGTCCAATAGTTGATTGATACATTGATACAGATTGATACAGACATTGATACAGACATTGATACAGACATTGATACAGACATTGATAGTTTGATAGTTTGATTGACAGCTTTTTTAGTTATTTTTAGGCTGGTTTTGGTGTTCCGCTGTAGACTAGCGGCTTTCGCAGCCAATTGTCGTGGAACAGATCAGTTGCGAACCACTCGCACTTGCATCTTAAATGGAGAAAGGTAAAAAAGTGACTAGTTGGGAACAAGCATTCAATGGTGCAGAGCCTAGAGTACTCTACTCGTCTTCTACCATGTAGCCCTAGTCCAGCTGAAAGTGGGCACCAAGATGATGGTTGGCGCACGACCCGGCTAGTCACGGCAGCACAAGGATCACCTTCAAGGACGTAGAGAGTAAATCACTGATTACCAATCACCTAGATCACTATAAGATCACTATAAGATCACTATAAGATCACTATAAGATGACCATAAGATGACCATAAGATCACCTATAGTTACTCATGGATGCGCGATGAGCACGGCACGACCCAGAAGAATGAACTTCTCTGGCGGACAGACGGGTTGCTCCAGTTGGGACCAGACCTGTCCTGTGGTTCAGCTGTGTTTTCCAGCTTATGGTGTAGTGGATGACTGAGCCAAGTGCAGCTCGAGGTATCGTAAGCGCATACTCGCTCAAAGGTTCTGCCAGAGCTGAGGCATACTCCGCAGTCCTTTTAGACACAGCACCAGGAATATCTGTACTGAGGAACATCAACGAATAAGACTCTTACAAAGTACCAGTCTCAAGAATCTAACACTGCACACTTCTGACACCCACTGCTGACTCCTAGGCCCTCGATGGTGCGTGCACTACCCGCGTGAGGGTACGTGTAGGTCTGTCGGTCAAGCCACACATGCGATCAAATGATGGTATTCGACTAGTGCTCATCTACACATGCAATATCTGCAAGATTCCACATTCTCAGGACACTACACTATACTATACTACACTATACTATACTACACTATACTAGTCTATACTAGTACTATACTACACTATACTATACTACACTATACTATACTACACTATACTAGTCTATACTAGTACTATACTACACTATACTATACTACACTACTAGTACACTAGTACTATACTACACTATACTATACTACACTACTAGTACACTAGTACTATACTACACTACTAGTACACTAGTACTATACTACACTACTAGTACACTAGTACTATACTACACTAGTACTACACTATACTAATACTAGTACTATACTACACTAATACTATACTACACTATACTAGTACTACACTATAGTAGTACTACACTATAGTAGTACTACACTATACTAGTACTACACTATACTAGTACTACACTACACTATATTAGTACTACATTATACTAGTACTACACTATATTAGTACTACATTATACTAGTACTACACTAGTAGTACTACACTATAGTAGTACTACACTATAGTAGTACTACACTATACTAATACTATACTACACTATATTAGTACTACATTATACTAGTACTACACTAGTACTACATTATACTAGTACGCTACCCCTAGTACAGTTAGATTCTCTGGTTCACTGCTTTGTAACGGCGTTCTTCGTTGATGATTCCTCAATACAGAAATCGAGGGTCGTATGGACAATGGTCAATGTGACGTCTGCTTCAGAGCTTCCAACACGGACAAACCCGAGAAGCCTCGAGATACTCTGGCCAGGACCGTGCAATGGCCGGCCACTTGAAGATGGAGAGTTATTTCAAGGTTTCTGAAAATCCCACATCTGATCGAACAGTGTAGGCTTGCCTATCCCAGTGAGTCGTGCCATACTCATCGGGGATACAATGGGAAACTACTACGAGTGGCTAATAGATTAGTGGGACAGTAAATTGGACCTGAGACTTTATTTGAACTCTAATGTATGAGTTATTATTTGAACTCTAATGTATGAGTCATTATTTTGATTTCTTTTGTTCTCTTGTTGTCTTTCTCTTGTCTTGTTGTCTTTCTCTTGTCTTGTTGTCTTCTCTATTCTCTATTCTCTATTGTCTATTGTCTATTGTCTATTGTCTATTGTCTATTGTCTATTCTGTATTCTGTATTCTGTATTCTCTATTCTCTATTCTCTATTCTCTATTCTCTATTCTCTTGTTGTCTCTTTGTTCTTTATTTGCTCTATTTGCTCTATTTGCTCTATTTGCTATTTGCTCTATTTACTCTATTTTCTCAATTTGCTCTATTTGCTCTATTTTCTCAATTTGCTCAACCTTTCTGGTATTCTGCTATTTCCCTTGTATTCTACGACTTGGTCTCCTACATCATCTGGTCAAAAACCTGGAGTCAAATTCCTAGGCTTCATTGACTACATACAATTGCCGCATCAGGTTAAACCTATAAGAAGGTGGCAGTTTATTGGATTGCATCTTACCCACGCCAACGGGCTGTAGAAAGTAGCTCTACTGACAGGTCGGCCTAGGTTGCACTTAAGAGTGTGGTGAATTTACAGATAGGTAGTGAATCAATGGGACTGTCTTGTTGGTGGTGTTGGTTTTGGTGTGGGTGTCAGTCTAGTGAGTTGTGTGCCAGTTTAGTGTGGGTGTCAGTCTAGTGAGTTGTGTGCCAGTCTAGTGCGGGTCAGTGTGGGTTGGTGTACTGGTTTACTGGCGCCTCTGGCCAGGCCCGCAAAAGAAGTAGCTGGGAGCACGCACTGTGTGCAGAACGGACAACTCGTACGGGTGTGGACAAGCCTGGCCGCCCAAGGCCGGATCTCGATTCTGGCGCTTCTTGCCTGGAGGCGGCTGCAAAGCACAGCCTACGTCACATATCCATGACGCCTGCAAAATCCAGTCTGCCCCTTCTCCCGCTCATCCAACACCCAGACCTCATATCCAGGCCTGTCACATCCACAGCTAGTCACATCCACAGCTAGTCACATCCACAGCTAGTCACATCCACACCCAAACTATTCAAGCTCTCGGATAATCTCCCACCAGCCCTCAATTCATCCACCAGAAAGCTCGAGGATTCGGCCCCTCGGCAGTGCCGCAAGGAATCATCTTTCCATGCACGCGCGGCGCACCATGCACCACCCCATGTACTCTCGCTGCACCCCATATGGACAGTTGGCAACGATCCTGGTCACCGCCCCGAGCCGCTTCTGTCTCGGGAAACTCGTGCTCTCTTTCCTCGGCGCAAAGCGGGCCAGGGTCGAGCTTGCTGCAGAAAGAATGCGTCGCAATGAGGTGTCGTTTGTGCACCCCAACGGCTGCAACTCTTATTTAAGACCATGCTGCCGCAGCTGCTCTCCATGGCTTCTCCATGCTAAAGCTATCCGAGCATTCTTCCATGCACGAATTCAGTGGAGCGGAATTAGACCATCTTTCTTCGTCTGATTACTTCCAGCCTGATCCATCACTGTCGCTCTTCCTCATGGAGCTGGTCAATGACATGACGCACTTGGCCACCAAACGCCTTAAACGAATCACGCATCTGCTAGACTCCATTGGGCCGCTTAGCATTTTTCTGGTGCCGGGGGAAGAGTCGGACTTTTCCGATACCGACTGGTCCTGCATGCCACCGGCCAAGGCAGGGGCGGCCCCGCCAGAGTCCCACTTCAACAACCACACGCAGTTCCTGCAGGCCACGCATCTGCTCGACCCACACCACTCCTTGGCAGACGAGACGTTGTACTCGAAACCTTACGAAGCCTTGAACACAATGGGGTCCTATGTACAGGACCGCCCCTTTGCCTGTGTTCCGCTGACGAGTAACGTTTCGGCGCTGGCGCCGCAAAACCTCTTCCAGTTGGAGTACCCGACGTACCTAAGCCAGCAGGACACTGTGCTTGGTCAAGATATGAGCCTGATGCTCGAGCGAATAGACGGTACTGCATACAAGCCCGGGCCTAGCTCTTTGGAGAAGTGTGGAGGGGAGAGTCCGGCGTTTAGTTACGGGCCGGGAAACGTTGGCAACGGCCCTGAAACCGGAAATGGCGCCAAAATCAGTCACAATGACCCTAAAAACGCTTATGACCCTAAAAACAGGAACAATAGGCTTGGAAGCCCCCAATACAGGCCCGAGGACGCCAACAGGGAGATGCCGCCAATCAAATTGCACAGGTGCCCTGTGTGCCTCAAGAACTTCAAGCGGCCTCTGTCCTTTCGGATCCACTTCACCACGCACACCGGGATCAAGCTGTTCAAGTGCGACTGGCCCGAGTGCGGGAAGAAGTTTAATGTCAAATCCAACATGACCCGGCACCACAAATTGCACCTTAAGAGAAAGTGACGGGAGGTGCACACTTGTATGCAGGACACACCTGGATGCACGGCACGGCCGAGTGCAGGGCGAAGGAGGTGGTGGTTTGCCTTGTACTGGCAGCGACAGCAGGATGGCCAGGCCGTGTGCATACGAGGAAGGCCCGTCTGTGTGCAGGACACCCGTGCACCACCGCGCGGGAGCCAACCAAAAGTCACCAAAAGTCACCAAGTCAGACGCATCACCACACAACGAAATGGCAGCAGCTCACCTCGCCAAGTATATCCGCCATGCCCCCGTGAGCAAGCCTCATGTTGAGGCCAAGGTCAAGTGGGGCGCCAAGCTTCTCGGAGCCTCCATGTGGTTTTACATTTTCTACCGTGTCAAGAACGACATGATTGAAGGCCAGCACTAAATACTGAATAAAGTAATGAACAGATTGGATGTAGCAGGAGGGGGAGAGGAAGGGGGAAGGGGGAAGGGGGAA
>NKZV01001020.1:0-32431 GCA_002370175.1 Metschnikowia colocasiae
GACTTTGTCACCATGGTCCGAGACAGAGCTCTCAATAGACTTTGTCGTCAGCTCTGGAATAGACTTTGTCGTCAGCTCCGGTGAAGGTGATGAAGCGGCGACAGAGACTGTCATGGCATCTGAAACAGGGGCCACTTGAGGGGCTTTGGCAGGAACTGGCAGCTCTTCAAGAGGTTGAACCTCAGGAACTTCCACTTCGCGTACCATGACTTCCGGAGTTTCCATGGGAACTCTGAACTGGAGAGTTTCGACCAAAACGTCGGGTGTCACAGGAGCTCTGACCGAAGCTTTGTACTCAGAAGCTTTGTACTCAGAAGCTTTGACCTCCGGAGTGTTGACCTTGACTCTGACCTCAGAAACTTTGACCTCAGCTCTCAGTTGGGCAATTCTGACCTCGTCAACTCTAGTCTTGAGAGTCTGCAGTTGGGAAACCCGAAAGTGTACATTGTGGGCAATGGCGGCGTGGGAAAGTCTAACCTCGGAAGCTAAATCACGGGCTCCAGGGGCTCTGGCAGGCCTTTCCGTCTCCATACGCTGCTTCGGATCCTTCACCCTCCTGTTGCTTGGTCCCAGTGCTTGCCCGCGAGGGTATTGTGGACGGCCCTGTGGAAATAAAAGTTCGTCGTCGAGCCCATATCGAGGCTTGACACCTTCGGCAAGCTTGTGGAGGTCAATGTGAGGCCGGTTGAAGTAATGATAGTCGAGGTTAGCGCAGTGGTTTCTCCTTTGCTCAGCTCGTTCAGACACCAGCTTGAGCTCGCGGGCAAGCTTGGCGCGGTACTTGGAAACTTGGTACTTTTCGCTGTGGTATTCACGAGCCAAGGCCGCCAACTGGCAAGGGTCCATCGCTTCGTAAGGCTCGTGATAAGAATTCTTGACCAAGTCCATCACAGGCCTGCACCCCACTCTAAGTGCAAGCACTCGGAGCTTGCAAAAAGTGCGGCTCGCAGAAAGACGGTGCACGGATCTATCTCTCACCGGACACTCGTCCGCGAAGCAAACGGGAACGCGTTGGATGTAGCAGGCATTGTGGTTTTTCCAGAGTCTCAATTTGGCAAGCAACTTGCTCCACTTCTTGGTGGCCTGGAAATGGAGGGCGTGCTTGTTTTGTCGCTTGAGGTTCTTGGGCTGCGAGCGCGCGTTTTCGCAGCCAAATCCGGGTGCAGCAGGCATTTCCTTGTTGAACAAGGCCAAGCCTTTGGGCAGTAACAAGCCTCGGAGTTTCTGGGTAAAGGAGGGCTTTGGCTTTTGCACACTCAAATTTGGGGGGCTAGAGTGGGGTACACCGTCCAGTAAAGCGGCGGCCGTCAAAACCAGTGGCTTGGCCGAGGCAGCCACCGAGTCAACAGTGTAAAAAGGGGACGATTCTGAACCAGCGAAAGGGGCACCTCCAGACGACCCCGAGGCTGCGTTCCGGGACTTCCTTCTCTGGGCGTCGAGGAAAAAGTCCATCTGCGTTGCTGGCAGCTTGGAACGCCTTGGCCCTGCGCCTGTGTCTGGATGATTCAGTGTCATGGGGATCAAAATCGAAAAATGAATACCGACAGGTGTTATTTGAATGATCTTATTGTTCAAAGTATAGGCAAAGGTCTTTGCTTTGATAATGAGGCGGACTTAAGAAGTGGTGGGTACAAGCGTGTTTACTGGAATGGTGAGAAAGTACACCACATACAACCACAAATCGGTGTACATGCTGTTAGAGCGGTGCCGCATTCGCGGCCACTTCGTGTCTACAGAGGCCGATATTGCAAGTCTTTCTAAGAACCATAAATGCGATTTTCAACTGATGAGTTTCCTTCCTCACTTGCTGCTGGAACATGACACCATATAGGACCACCACTTTTATGTAACAGTTTTAAAGCTGTTTTACAGATCTATTTTTCTAAAACCATGATTAACATCTAAGAATATAGGTTGATATATAATTCAAAATTTGAGTAATTCCTATTTTCTCCCTTGGAGATCCAACATATACACATGTTCTTACAACTGTATAATGACTCACTACCTACCTACAGTACCTACAGTACACTAGAATATAGCTACACTACACTATAGACCCGATGGTTAGTGCACTACCTCCCATAATTTAATAGAAGACCATCGATGTATCTTTCAAGTGTATTTCATGTACCATATCCCATGTTAATGCCAAATTTCTGGCATCTCCTAATCCTCTTTTTGAAAGTCCTGCTCATTTCCTTTGTTGACACATCTTTGATTATTCCAAGCACTAGTAGATCCACAGAGTGCTAACTAATGAGGACTCTGTCCTGCAAAATGCATGTCTCTTTTTGGCTCTTTGAAACCCATTTTATTATGGTTTCTGCGAGTCTAGAACTCGGAATGTATATCTGTAGGGCCTAAACGTCCTGGATCTAACACTTTGCGGAGCCGTTTTCACTAGTAGTTAGCACTAGTCTTGTGTTATAGACTATACTGTCTGTAGTATGGGGTAGTATTAGCAGTGGTATAACAATAGTACTAGGTAGTACTAGTAGTGTCTGTACGAGTTTGAGTCTGTAGCTTAAGGCCTGTAGTAAACTGAGTAGTCTGAGTCCTGTAGTAAACTGAGTATCTGAGTCCTGTGGTAGTGTATTATAGTATGGTGGTATAGTGGACTGTATTATAGTAGTATGGTGGTCTGGGAGAGCGGGTACGTAGGTAGTGGTAGTTATGGTTAGGAGTAGAGTTATTGCATTGTCAGTGGTGCCGTAGTGGTAGTAGTCGAGCCGGGAAGTCAGTACTTGAGTCAGTAGTATAACACTATGGAAATTGTACTATAGAGATTACTAGTAGTTTGA
Source organism: Metschnikowia colocasiae (assembly GCA_002370175.1). Taxonomy (NCBI): domain Eukaryota; kingdom Fungi; phylum Ascomycota; class Pichiomycetes; order Serinales; family Metschnikowiaceae; genus Metschnikowia; species Metschnikowia colocasiae. The sequence continues at coordinate 2,805 of NKZV01001020.1, forward strand.
AGTATAGTGCTGTGTTGGTAGTTGTAATAGGGTGGTGAGTTGTAATAGGGTATTAGGATACTATTAGGGGAGTAATAGTACTTTGGAAGAGTAGTGCTAAATAGCAGTGTAAGAGCTCGGGCCTTGGATGTTCATCCCAAGTACATTTCCACTTAATATGAGGGTCTGGAGAGATGGGTGTCGAGATTGGGGATCCACAGAAGTGACCATAGTCCTTCGTTACCACGGTATCACACTTCAGTGTAGTGTAGCAGTGAGTAACTACAAAGTTGCACTAGTGTAGTTAGTGTATAGCAATCATGGTATGGTAATCACTGGCTCTTGATAGTAGTGTAGTGTAGTAGTGTAGTGTAGTAGTGTAGTGTAGTAGTGTAGTGTAGTAGTGTAGTAGTGTAGTGTAGTAGTGTAGTGTAGTATTACTAGTATTACAAGAGCAGAGCTTGCAGTGTAGTATTGGTTCTCCTTACAGCTAGAACCTTACGAGATGTTGATCCTCAAGGTGTATTCGACACACAGAGTTGGTCCGGTGTTGTGGCGGAATCTCAGCTCTAGGCGTAGTGTATCAGTGGTGTATCAGTGATGTATCAGTGTAGTTAGTATAGATTACATTGGCAGTTGAGTACTGTACTTCTGCTTAATAGTACTTAGTAGACTTTGGAGTAGTGAAGCAGAAGTAGTAGCATTACACTGTTAATTGTCACATGGCCGTAGGGAAGTACATAGGTAGTAGTTGATTGCTGTGCAGTATGGTAGTCTCTAGTACTTATTATGATAGCCAGTAGAAAATGAACAGTAGTACTGGACTAGTGGTGTTGGTGGTACTTACAAGCATAGTGTCTTGAGTCCAGACAAGTGGAGCATACTAGTACTATACTATACTACTATACTATACTACTATACTACTAGTAGTACTATACTATACTACTATACTATAGTAGTACTATACTATAGTAGTACTATACTATACTACTATACTACTATACTATACTACTATACTACTATACTGTACTACTATACTACTATACTAGTACTAGTACTAGTACTATACTACTATACTACTATACTATACTAGTACTATACTACTATACTAGTACTATACTACTATACTAGTACTAGTACTAGTACTATACTACTATACTAGTACTATACTACTATACTAGTACTATACTACTATACTAGTACTATACTACTATACTAGTACTAGTACTAGTATAGTAGTATAGTACTAGTATAGGAGTATAGTACTAGTATAGTAGTATAGTACTAGTATAGTAGTATAGTACTATACTACTATACTAGTACTATACTACTATACTAGTACTATACTACTATACTAGTACTATACTAGTACTATACTACTATACTAGTACTATACTAGTACTACACTACTATACTACTATACTAGTGCTATACTATGTTAGTACTATACTACTATACTACTATACTACTATATACTACTATAATATACTAGTACTATACTACTATACCAGTGCTATACTACTATCCTACTATCCTACTATCCTACTATCCTCTATCCTCTATCCTACTATACTACTATACTACTATACTACTACTGACCAATGTCAGATCCACCATAGGAACCCATAGGGATATGAGCCTACGATGCTGGATCAGGAATAACCGCACCCAACTTCAGCGGCATATAGGTGCTTATCTGGGGAAGATGTCTCATCCGATCAGTGAAGGCTTTGTCTGTATAAATCTCGAGTCCTCTCTTGAGGACCAAACCAATGAACATAGCTATTGTGCTAGGCGTATGAAAACACTGACTAGAGTACCACTAGACTACAGTAATACAGTAATACAGTAATACAGTAATACAGTAATACAGTAATACAGTAATACAGTAATACAGTAATACAGTAATACAGTAATACTACAGTAATGGTAAGTGCCAACCACTCTTTGGTGGCTGCAAAGTCACTGGCAAAGAGGACCAATATGGTCAATGGCAACACACAGCAAGTGAGGATAAACTCCACCGAGCTCTTGTCTTTGACCATAATCACTAGAAACTGCACCGTGAAGCCCAAGAAAAAAAATCAAAGATCAAGAGACTACGGTGGATCTGGTAAAACGAATAGAGCCGCTTGATCTCGAAACTGGCTCCGATCTTCTTGAACCGGTACCAGCGCACGCTCTGCCAGAGTTGGAAGTAGATCAACATAACATGAATGACTAGTGTAGCAGCCAACACACAAATCGTGGCAATGTTGGTGGCGTGAGTGGCACGCAGCCATGCCTTACTGTCGGCAATATAGAAGCCGTCTGACAACTCAAGATACTGGCTCCCGGTGTAGACAAGCATAACTGCATAGAACAAGCACAACATGGAGAGCAACAACATGTTCTTGGAAAGAAGCCCTATCAAGGTGATGTAATACTACAGTAATACAGTAATACTACAGTACTACTACAGTACTACTACAGTAATACTACAGTACTACTACAGTACTACTACAGTACTACTACAGTACTACTACAGTACTACTACAGTACTACTACAGTACTACTACAGTACTACTTACTGGACACTAGTATAAATACTAATATCTAGAATCGATTATACTAGAGTACTATTGAGTACTACTATATTGCTGTTGGATTAAGGCTAAGTCAGCCACTTTATGCCCACAGTGCGTTTTATTTACAAGTTTCATTACATTGGAGTCATTTTAAATTTCACTAGTCTCTTTAAAAGTTTCAAGAAGTCACTTTAGAAGTCACTTTAGAAGTCACTTTAGAAGTCACTTTAGAAGTGTATTTTAAGAAGTGTCACTTTAAGAAGTTTTTGTCACAGAACAGTTAGAGGTTTGTTTAAATTTATATTAGGGTCGTTTCGTAAATGTCATGGAGTCTACAGGACTGCAGTGGGTGGTGCCTTATGAGGCCCATTCCAGCAGTCGGTTAATTTACAAAGATACTGGTGGCTTGTGGTGAAGACAAAGGTTTCAAATCATTGTTGAACTTGGCCTCAGTACGACCTGGATATATACTCTTGAGCATGGCACAAGAATGTACTCGCAGACGCCACTCTCCGCCAAGGAGGGGAGAAACGACCTCGTGGACCACCGCTGCTGGATTGTATTTTCTGAAGCTGCCTTAATCAGTGTGATCCTGTATACGTCCAAAACCATGGGCCTAGGTTGAGTATTCGCGATGGTAGTAAACTTTTGAATGGCTCTGGCCAGAACAAGCGCTGGTCTAGTCTTCTGTTCTCTTCTGTTCTAGTCATCTATTCTAGTCATCTATTCTAGTCTTTTGGTCTAGTCTTTTGGTCTAGTCTTTTGGTCTAGTCTTTTAGTCTAGTCTTCTAGTCTATTCTAGTCTTCTAGTCTAGTCTTCTGTTCTAGTCATCTATTCTAGTCTTCTATTCTAGTCTTTTAGTCTAGTCTTTTAGTCTAGTCTATTCTAGTCTTCTAGTCTAATCTGTCCTCTATTCTAGTCTTCTATCTACTCTGTCCTCAGCTGCCAGTATCAATCTTGTAACGAAACTGACCTGTGATGGAACCTGGGTGTATTTGTGAGGAAGCTGTTGTCATTCCTGTCCTAAGACTCCAGGCAGAGTTGCGATTAAAAGGGATGTACGGTCGACTTGAGCTGGGTTTTGAGCAAGCTTCTTACATTCATATGCATTGTACCCAGCTGTCCTCTTTGCCTCTAGCTTTGGAATCGTCGCTTGGATGGCTGTGGTGTACGGGTGTTTGGGCACACCAGTCGGAGGGCAGGCAGCTCGTCAATACCCGGTCCTCGTTTTCATGTAGATTCAAGTATCCATGTACAAGTATCCATGTACAAGTATCCATGTAATTTCATGTATCCATGTACTCTTTCCTGCAGTACTGCCTATTTACAGATCATGCCAAATGTGGTGATTTGGGCACCGACGCCTCAGGCTTGGCCGCCCTCGGTTTCACAGCGTATTTCTTGGACTTGGTGAACCCAGCCACCTTCTGGTAAAAGCTCTTGGATGGCTTGTTCTGCAAGTTCTCCTGCACAGACGCGCTGCCCACGCCGGTTTCCGGCGAATATTCGAAAAACACCTTCTTGGCCTCCTCCACCGCCTCACGGAACCGCTGCTCGCCTCCCACACGTTTCTGCGTAAGTTTGTGCACATTTCTCTGCGTCAAGTCATCGAGCGGCAACTTCTGCAACTCCAACCGCGCCACGATCTTGGCCGTGTACCAGAGCTTGACCTCGAAATCCGAGTCCACCAACTCCAACACAGACATGGACGCCTTGTCCTCACCCAAACGGGGCTCCAACTTGATGATCCGCGTGAATCCGTGCGTTCTGTCGGGGTAGCGTTTGCTCAACTCCTGGAGCACCTTGGCGCCGATTTCCGGCCGGTCGGCGTCCTGCAAAAACTTGAGCGCCTGGACCTGCTCCATGCGCTCGGGGAGAGGCTGCGTGGCGATCTTGCTGTTTTGGTGTAAGGCTTTTCCAAGGAACTTCTCTATCTTGGCCTGCGCCCGCTTGGCCTTGGTGCTTCCGGTCACAATGTACTCATGGCGGATGAGGTTGGCACAGAGGTTTTTGTTGATCAGTTTGACGTGCCTCGCCACGTTGGCGTCGAACTTTTTTAGGGCCGGCATTGGCGTGGTGATGTGGTTGGCTCGTGCGGATAGAGGTGTGGGTTTCTTGGTGCGAAATTTTCGGCGTGCGCGTACCAGACCCTCCAGCCCACATCTTTGATGTTCATGTCTCACTCTACCCTGGTTCTGCCTCCTTCGAGTTTTCTTGGATCGGATTTGGGGATGTAGAAAAGTAGCACGTCGTGAAAATACTGAGGTGGTCCACGGGTTTCGGTAACCCAGTGTCTGCTTCGAGTGTTGTATCGTATCTTGAGAGACATTCATAAGGTCCTTAATAAGGAAATTTATAAGCACATAAATGGTAGGGCTTTCAAATGGTGGTCTGGAACTGGAGCCGTACTAGCCATGTCCTTCAAGTGCAAGTAAAGTCCGTCTCTTAAAAAGTACCGTTGTGAAATTGCGATGCAGCAATATTTCATGATACCACAGATAGAAGTTTGCTTGTCTTGGGTCTTTTATGCCGGGTAGTCGGGTGCATGGATCAGGCGGCAGCTAGGCCAATTATGAGGGCATCCACCAAATGCAAACGCTCTTGAATAGCCCGGAAGTAGAGAGAAGTAACTCCGGTGGCGTAGAACTAACTCGCCCCTCTTCAATTTACCGAATTCAATTTTGGTTCATCGGTGTGGTTGTGCATAGATTGAGGATCAGAACCGGCCTTGCATGCACGACGTTGGGATGATGGGTCAAGACTGCTCAGTCATGGCTCGGATTGAGCTGGACCCACGTCTGATAATAGAGCGGCAGTTCATAAACATCAAATGTACCCATAGTTTATACTAATTGTTGATACCAATTAGTATGATAATCAAAAGGGTCCGGGTCAATACCATCACACCAGTATTCAAGTTCAAAAGACCGCCAATCATAGAAAAGGATGCTGGTATCAAATGTATTGAATAGAAAGTGTTTTGTAGATAAACACATGTTCTGTTTGATCATCACTTTAAGTGCTGGTCGGATCAAGACTTGTTATTCTGCTTGATCTTGAACTGATCTGTAATATGCTTGAATGTAATAACCAATGTCCAATGTGTACTGCAGTTGAAGTGCTATAGTGCAAAAATATCCCTGCATCATTGAGGTTAGAACCAGGATTTATTAGATCTGTCCTAGGATCATCCACATCGGCTTCTAATTAGGTTGCGGCTGATTTCTTATCCGACGAAGATGTACTAAACCAAACTCAAGCCATGAAATAGATCAAGTAGCTGTAGTCAATATAATAGTCTAGTTTAATAGTACCACCGGAATAAACAGAGCATTTTGCCCTATACTAGTCACTTTCCTAGGACTCAAATACCTTGACCAGAGTAAGCTCATCACCATATCACTATAATAGTGTTAATATGGACAGTAGGCCATGTAAACTGTAGTGGAGACCATAGAAATCTTCTTAAAGACAACATCTGTTTCATGGTATGCTAAAAAACTAACCTCCCTTGATTTGTAAATACCCAGCGCATAAACAGATCGGCTATGCGATTTGCAGCCATTTCTCTCCATGGATCATGTATACAGGATGCCCGCTTGTAAGACAGCAAATGTCAAGAGGAGTAACATGATGCTATGGCGGTAAAGTTGACATGATGATTTGAGGCATGATGAGTTTGCGTGTAACATGGGTACTCCAATTAAGGTGCTGCACCTGTTCTATTTGTATTTCGATCTCATTCCATGCACTTTCCAAACCCACCAAGGTTCTTCTTTTCTAGTAGATTAGCACTTTAGGTACCTCAGTGCCTATACTGATTATCCTAACAGGAATTCGACCTTTGTGAAAGTGATGGAGCTTCCATGGATAATAATCATATAGCGTTAGACCCCGATTGTTAGCGCACTACCCATCAGAAAAGCCTATGCTGCGCGACCAGAGGTGGGATTGTCAGAAAACCCGAAAAGTCGAGTCACAACCCCTATTTTGACAGGAGTCGGATGATCTCGACCAGATCTATCGGATTGACCCCTAATCGGTACCTTATCAACGCCGATAAGGCGGCGGCCCGAAACCGGAAAAGGTTAGCCATCGGGCTTCTTATCTCGTTGCTCCATTGCTGTTGATAAGCCACGGACAGATGAGAAACGCCTAAAAGTCTATAAGTCCACTTGATTGCTCCTCTCGAGGTATCATCAACGAATCAACATAACTACTAGGTACCAGGTGCACCAGAATCTAACAGCTGCTATGATACTTTATGTATATGGGCACGGGCGTTGGCAGTAGATCTGGAGTTAACTGGTCAACTAGCAAACATTCTCAAATTATAATAGTGTTCATGTAAAAGCTTTGGAGAAAAGCTTAGGGGGCGGGGACTTGATCCTTTTATACTTCAACTGTGACCGCGTGCATTGCCAAGCGTTTGTGTTTCAAGTTTCAAACTGAACTTGCATCAACTTGCGTCGAGCTCAACTTTGCATTTGTGTGCGTTTGCAAGCTTCAGATGTGAAACTCAAATTTATATATATATACGCCACGTCCCTCTATCACTTGATTCAGGTATTTACAGTAAAGCTGCATAGCTCCAGATATTCACATATAACCAGAGGGCCCTTTTTGTGGAGTAGTAACTGACCATTGGTGCAATCAGTTATCAATGACTAGTTACTATGGTCACATGAGACCCTCCATAGGAAACAAACTACCTTTGTGGATCATTTAACCATACACTTCCTGACCAATACCTAAGGCCGACGTGACCATGACTACTCCTTCTAAGCACGTTCCGAACCCGCACAAACACAAGGGCAATTCAATAGTTCAAGGAAATACAACCGCCTGGAGAAGTTGATATATTATAATATTCTCTCACAAGCGGTAATGTGTTGGCGAATACAACCAGACTCCAGAGCTAAGCCGTTGCAAGTGATCTTCCTGCTACTCTTGTCTACTTAAACCTTGATTTCTGTTCTGAGGGAAGTACAACCGACCGAGTATGACGGATTAGGTCCGAAGCGTACCCAAAAATCTAATAGGTGGTATCTTAATGCACCACAAAACTGACCACCTCAAGGGCTGTCTTTTTTGGGCATAGGCAAGTGCTATTATCAAAATGAAGGTGAACGCAGCCTAAAATGCGGGATCTGGAATGTCATAGTCGTTCTTCCGGGCGAATGAAGTCCTTTGTTCGCAGATCACGGCACTTTTCAAGTTGGTGATCGTGGCGGATTGTCATTCGTCCGAAAGTCGGAGTTGGAGTTTCAGACCGAAGGCTTGGTGTTCTAGGCGCACTCGAGAATGTGCGTTTAACTCGGTATAATGAACTTGTACTTCAATAAGGCAGAAGCGTCCATTTTTGGGGCCAAGAGACATTTTGAAGTCCAGTTTGTCTCACGAGGACCTACTCTTACTAACAATAGACCATTGGATGGTTCATTCGTTAAGGAATTGGTATGAAGAATCTCGGGTCAAACTCCATTCCTGACGTAAGCTTAAAGCTCAACAGACCTCTTCGATGGCGTGCGAAATAGTTTTGCATGCAACAATCTCCAGCCTCGCTGGCATGCGCCCCTTTGTATTGTATTGTTGCAAGACTACAATTATACAGACGCCAAGAAAACTCTCCACTATGACCATGACTTTATTTTTACTATAAAATAGGACACATGGGGCCTGAAAACATTTCCACCATCAATATCAACACCTAAACATGAGAACCGCTTATATTTGTGCTACTCTTTTGACCGCCGTCGCCGCCTTACCTTCCTTTGAGACAATTGCCGAGTCTGAGGATGTCTACTCCCTTCTTGACGAGTCCATGCTGAATTTCAAGAGAGATGTCCCAAGAGACGAGAACAACAAGCCTTGTTCCGAGTATAAGGGCACCAGCGTCAGAAAAGTCCCAGGATTGTGCCTTAAGCCTCTTTTCTGCGAGAATAGAGAGAAGAACGAAAGCTCTGAGGACTGCGGTTTCAACGGGCAGCTTAGATTCCCTAGAGATCAGATCGATAAGATGTCTGAGAGCTGTGTCGAGCAAGCTGTGTGCAACCTTATCCGTCTGTACGAAGAACGTTCCAACAAAGTCCCGCCCAAGGAAAAGCCAACTGAACCGGTCAAAAACGTCACTGCACCAGGTTCCCATTTGCAATACAATGAGTATACTGAATTCAGCGTTCCTTGCGACGAGTTTCTTAACGAGCCAGTGTGGTCCTATGTTCCTCACGAATGTGTTTACAACGTCATGTGCACCAAGCCTAAGCCGGAAGGTGAACCGGAATGTACTACTATTGACCCAAACAAAAAGGAATACACACTAGCTGAATTATTTGACACATCTAGAGAATGTGTTCGTGAAATTTTGTGCAACAGAGCCATTCGTTCCGACTATGCGATTGCTCACCAGAAGGATATTATGAATAAAAAATCTAGAAAGGCCCAGAAAACGCAGTAAATGCATCGACTGCGCTTACCTCGCTCAAACTTCATTTGCAATCACCTTCTCACGGAGTTTTTTTAACCTAACCAGGTTTTCTCCGCAATCCCATTTATAGACATGTAGTCAATGAACAAGAAAAAAACAATAGTATGATGTCGCCATAAGGTTGTCTACTCCAAAGGCAGATTCACGTGATCTGGCAAATCTAGTTGTAGACCGCACTAGTTACTAAAAATAGCATATCATTCGTAACTATGTTACCGATTCGTATATTACCGATTCGCATTGGCTTGGAATAGATTTAAAGTATCATGTGACCGAAATTGCGTGCATAGGGCACGAGATTAATCTCAAATGCCGGTACTATGCAGGACACAGGAATGTAAAGAACAAACCCTTTTCGCGGTGTACCGACTTCAAGGGAAACGGTTCTGGCAGTTTCCTATTCTGGAAATATACACCTCTAGCTTTTGTGTGATTGCACTGGGACTGTGTGTAAAGTGCATTGCCCGGCGTTCCAGTTTTAAGTTTCAAACTCAACTCGCATCAAACGCATTTCTTGACCTAACTTGCATCAAGCTTTGTCACAACTTTCAAACTTTGACTCAAGTTGCATCAGACTTGCTTCCCATGAGACTCAATTTTGATGGATTGCTATGGTGATGCATTTGTGTGCATGTGTATGTTTCAGGTGTCCCAGGCCAAATATAAATACGGCATATCCCCCATTAATTCTCCATATCCCAGATGACTTTGTACCACCAAGAACCTTTTTAAAGAGCTCTATGACTAATAGACTAACAGAACATAAGTGTATGAGGATACAATGTCTAGATTACATCCATGACCAGGCCTTCAATCATCACTAGCGTGGTTTGCCGGGACAAGATATGCCTTGTGTGTGGGCAATTGAATTTCCTTTTGGATTGGCAGCCCCGGTCAGTACGCGGGGTCTCCAGGGTTAGAGATCGGGAAACTATGAGGGAATCAGCGAGATTGCATTTTCCTACTAGATTGAGACTGGTCATCGTTGACAAAAAAGATCCCTCGATCTTGTCCCTAGGCACATTATTAAGTTGTTGATTCCAGGCTCTAGCCGAAACTTTGGTTTCAGGCCGAAGCTCGCTGCCATGTAGGCGCAGTTTTAAATGCGCGTCTGACGTGCCAAGAGAAACATGCACATATGGAACGGCCAACGTTTCTTTTTTTAGGATGGGCTTCCAGAAGTCCCACACGGCCCAAACTTCAGCAAGTGGTTCAAGCATTGCAATTTTGATGCAAGATATCTATACATTGATTCGGTAGTGAAATCCTGGGGCAATTCCCAGACATGTTTGGAGTAAAGCTTGATAGGATTCCTCGATGGCTGCACGAAGAATGGTCCATTTCTTAACGAGGGTTTTTCTCGAGCTCGCTTCCAGGGGCTCATATCATTGTTGCATTTTCATTCGACGTTATCGTTGCACATGCCAAGAACTTTGTCGTCTAAGAAGGTGACCAAGGTTCAACTATAAAACAGGACGCATTTGCTCTCAATCTCAGGTCAATCTCGTATCAACAAATCTGCATCATGAAAACCGCATTTATCTGTGCCGCTCTTTTGACCGCCGCCAGTGCTTTGCCTGCGCAATCCGCAAACGCCAAAGACATTACTGTGCCTTTTGAAATGGTGGACTACAGAGAGGCAGATTATTTTGGTGTTCCTTGCAGCGACTACATGGATGAGGAGAAGTGGACCTTCATTCCTGGCGAGTGTGTTTTCAACGTCATGTGCACGCAGCCTAAGCCAGCCGGTGAGCCATCCTGCACTTCTCTTGACGCATCCAAGAAGACCTACAGCTTTGAAGAGTTGACCAACGAGTCCAGAGAGTGTGCTCGGGAAATTTTGTGTAACAGAGCCATTCGCAGCCAAAAGGCCCAAAAGTGATGAATTCGAGGCAAAAGGCCCAAAAGTGATGAATTCGAAGAGCTTCGGGAGGGAAGTGCTTAAAGGGTGACTTGAAAGCTCAGAGGATAAATCGAGGAGCTCCGACTGCTGGAACGGCTTAATCGATCCACCAGGATATTTGGCATGAAGTTTTTACCAAGCCATATTCTCGTGACCTGGCGTATTAACGTGGGTCAAAGTCGGCACGTCTAATGGTTGAATAGACAATATGGTCTACCCAGCACACTGGAACATTGGGAAAGAGGAAGCAAGCACCTGATGCATAGAGAATAGCAAGTTACCTGGGGAGGACCGAGCTCGTGTGGGAAATACCGGGGTCATAAGGAATACCAAGTTCCATGTCGGACACCTCGCTTTTTATACTTGTACAGTATAATGAGGAAACCCCGTGTCAGTGATAGCCATCGGTAACCCAGAGAACTACGCTTCAAGTATTTGCAATGGGCCAGTTGTTATAATGATTCCTTTCATCAGGACTCTTCCACATCTTCATGACGACTGTGTTCCTGCGCGCAATTTGTCCCTCAACATGTGCTTGAACAAGGCGGCCTGTCTATGACCTTTTTACTACATGAGCCCCCTCTTATTCCCCAGATTCTTCCTCCGCTGTTCCCGTTAGTATTCGTTATTGTGTGGTATACTCCACAAGAGAAGAGAGCGGATCACGTGACGAGATGCGCACATGTGTTTCAAGATCGACGTTAATGCATGGCCAATGCGCGAAATGCATATTTACCATCAGAATCAAAGACTCATGCGTCACTTGCAGTGTTTCATATCTGCAAAATCTCAGGCCATATGCACTCCGCGGCGCTCCCGGATTTTGAGAACAATATATAAGACCCTTAGGATTCCTTGTATAAGAAATTTGTACTAGAAATTTGAACATATTACGGAGTAATTCAAGTCACTCGAATTTCAAAGTCTTACTGTATCATTCATTTTATCGAGCCCCTATTTGACCATGGCCTCCCATAATCCCATGGATCGGACATCTTCATCACATATCCCCTCAAATGGCGACATGGGTGAGGTTTCAGGAAATCTTCAGATGATGGTTACTGAACGGAATTTAGAGCAACAATTGCCTGATGGAGCAAGGATGGTCGTGGGAGATGATGGTCCTGTGACGCCTAGTGTGACTGAGGCTCTGACACCCAGTACATACGCTACAGAGGAGGGAGACCGACTGGTGTCCAATTCTCATTCCTCAACTAGAAATATAGTTATGGACACTGCGTGTGCTTTTGCCCCCCAAGACTCGGGCAGAGAAAGTGTGGGAATCCCTTCAGTGAGTGAACCATTACTCCAACCATTGAATGAGCGGTTAGCAAGTGCGGAGCCCTTGCCATTGAGCATGTCAATGAGAAAGAGAGATGTATTCTTGGAGGCTCGGGCCAAATTGATTTGTTTAATCACTTGTACTCTGACCTACGACCAGATCAAGGAATCATTAAAAACTCTTCAGGATATGGCAACAATGTATGCACTCACGGATGACGAACGCTTCGAACTCTTTGAGATGAGGGCACCCGGGTTCAAAAGTTGGGTCAGCAACTGGAGAGCTATCAATGGCTATGGTCCTCCTCTTTTTGACGCCATGATAAACGAATTTCTCCAGTACGTGGAAGTCACGGCCCCCGCATGGAACCCGCATAACACCAAGTTACTATCGTGGAGGCACCAAAAGACACTCCAGGATTATCACTGGGGCTTCATGCGTCGGTTAGCACTCGCAGATAAGATGTTTCGGGACCCTAAAATGGCTCTTAAAATCTACATTGCGGGGTTGAAAAAGTATATACGGGAGGCCTTGACTTGTATCCTGTTCGAGTCGTACACGCAGGCATACCATTACTGCTTGAAAAACTTTAAGATTTTGGAATGCAGGGACAAACTCAAAGCCAAGAAAGAAAGAGAAAAGAGGAGAAGAGAGCGGAAAAAGGCACAGGCAAAACAGAATGCGACAGAAAGAGACTGGGTTAGTTGCAGAGAAGCTCAATCAGTGCCAATCACCGCCTTCGGTACCCTGTAACTTTAAAGTGATCGATTGGCGACGATTGAGACAGTTTCTAACAAAAGGTCTACCTCAATGAGTTAGAGGGAAATCTTCTAGATATTGAGGAAGGCACGAGTCCTGATGATATAGAAGGACAACTGCAGAGTACAGTTTCGGCACTATGCTTCCACCGCCAGATGGGCTTACTAAATTACCCAGGTCTCGAGCAGTTCACGATTTACCCTGCCCGATGCAGCTGTGCCGTATGACTTTTTCGACAAGAATCAAAGCGGTAATACATCCCAGAATTGGGACAAATCTGCCGGAAAAGTCATCAATAGGAGGACCAAAAGTGGCGCCAAGATCTGTGTACCTAGACATTCGTTTTTTGACGTTCATTAGAAAAAGGTCATTGGCATGGAAAATAAAATCATGGACAGTGTGGATATTCTCCACAGTCTAAACGGACGTCGCTTGAGCTTTAACCAGACCATAATGCCCTGAAAATGTTTTCTAAGAAAGTGGCTCAAGTTTTTTCCTAAGGGGATGGTCTCCGAGCAGGTGGCTTCAAAAATTATCTGAATTAAAGAACCCTCGAAAAAGAAATCCTTGAAAAATCCTTCTAGAAGAAGTTAATGAATGGCTTATGATCGCAACTAAGAATATGACCTTACAAAATGCGGTTGAAAAAGCCAGCATAAAGAGACGGACCTTTACATATTTAAACCCCCTGATACGGAACATGGTGCCTTTATTTACCGGTGGACCAAGCACCTAGACTTCAGATGCAAGCACCTGGTGGAGGTAAAAATTGGGTAGTTGACAAACGACACTGGACACTCCAAAAACGTGCTTCTATATCTTGAATTCGTGGGAAAACCCGCGGGTGGCAGCCCTTTTTCCCAGAGAGCATAACCTTAAATACAATTTCCATATCAGCAAAAGCTCTCCAGCGGGACTAGGAAAAAAATTTATTCAGGTGCCACGAGAATATCATCGAGCCATTTTAAGAAGACTTGCTATACTTATGGTGTGTGTACACTGTTTCACGCAGCAGATTATAAGCTGGACAATTGAAAGCGTGTACTGACCTTAGAGACTAACCTGACCTGCTAAATAAAAACCAGAACCAGGACTAACATCTAGGGATTTTTCAATCAGAATATATGTTCGTTCTGTTGCGATACCTTGAATATCACAGGATCCAATCCAAAAACATTAGCACTAATTGACTTGGTGCACTGTGGGGCTATAACTCAAAGTTCAAGTACCTCATCGGGTCAGGTTATTGGGATAATCTGCACATAACAAAAAGATTGATGTCGATTGATTATACACTAACTATTTCTTGCCGCTCTTCTTGATGCCGCCTCCGACCATTGGACCACCCTTCTTAGCCTTTTCGGCCATAGCCTTCTTGGCAGCAGCATCGGCCTTTTGCTTGGCCTTGAACGCTTGGTCCTCGTCATCATAGTCCTGCTCTTTCTTCTTGGGCGCCTTCAAAGGCTTGGCTTTTCCTCCTTGACGGCCAGACATGATGGTGTACGGATTTGGGTAAGTTGGTGTTGTACTGGGGTGAGTGGGAAGAGTTGGATGGGCGAGCAGAGCGGCTGGATGCAGGACCGGCGAATCCTCACAAACATCAGTACATCCGCAACCCGTGGCACACCAAGGAACAGTTGATCAAGCTCAGGTTTAAGGGTGGGTTGAGAAATGAGTGACTTTTGAAACCTTCGGCTTCAAGAGTTTGGGATTTGGGACCGGGACAGGGAATGTTCACGTGACATGCATGAAAGTCCAGTCCACGTTTCAGAACGGAAACCGCAAGGACATGATCGAGGCGAGCGAAATACGATTATTCTGTCGAAATCTCGGAAGGAGAAGTATGCCTAGTCAATTGACTCGACTAAATGTTCTTGCCGGACTGCATACAAAGAAGAACCTGCCTTGTTGCCTCTTCCCCGAATGTTCAAGCGTCAATCACTAGGAAGAATCACAGAGCAATGTGCTTGACTGAAGTGCAATTTCTTACCCGCAATGCACAAACACCAAAGCCGATTAGTTTAGGCGCAAAAAATCGGGAGGTTCTAACTCTTGCATGGACTGTTGGTTATCCTTAGCACGTGAAGGCAGTGAGGAGATAACTACAAAAGTTTTATGGTAAGGACCAGCAGGAAGACTCCCGCAGGCATTGTCCAGTCATGACTGTCCATGTAAGCAATAGTTCCCTTTATACGCAGGAATTCGGCTATTTCTTGCAATCGTCTTGATTCACGCTACTTAAGCAACACAGAGTCAATGGTGTTTTGATCATGACAGAGACTGGGTGTAATAGGGGTCTGAATACTGTTGAAGAAAGCATATGGGCTTAAAGTGGAGCCAAACTAGCAGCACATCAGAGTTTCAAGAAACATGATCACTTTCATCAACATGAATTTGATCAGATATATTGATCAGAGCAGACTCCTCAAAGCACACTCCTCAGACCAGACTACTCTGGCGCGATTCAGAAAGAATTCCGACGGGACTTCCGCCTGACAGTTTCTCTTCCACAGGCAAGAGGTATAAGTCAGTTCCAAAGCAATCGAAATCGCTTCCAGAAAGATCGCTGGACATCACAAACACACGGTAGAACGGGCCCCATATATTACACACATAGGGCAGGACATGCAAAACTTTCCTCTGACTATCCAAGCGGATTTTAAACGGCTCGACGTTGCGGCCTAACACCATAAACCCATTCTTGATGCCGAAGATTTGCATGTCGGGGCCTTCTCCAGTGGAGGCGACTCCGTCACGCAAGGAAAACTTGGGGGGAGGGGGGAGGCTGGACTCTTCAACACATAAAAACTTGATTCCAGGATGCTCCTCATGAGTGAGCGGCATGAACTTGCCACCGATTCTGACGTGGAACACCAGGAGATGGTCTGCCCAGGAGATAGCGGCAAACGCAAAGGCTAGAATCAAATGAGACGTTTTCATGGTGCTGTTGTCAAAAAGTACTGCTTGCGTCTTTATACGATGCTTCTGCCTTCAAATGGTACTAGGAATTGCATTGTCATTTCTCCGTTGCCCATGACCTCCTGATGTCCCCCATTGTCTCGGAAAGAGCTTCAGTTGGGACATGACCATGCGGGCTTCCTGCACACCCAACCGGAACCCGGAAGCAACAGCAGTGCTTGGTCTGTCCAACGGAACCAAATGATTACTTCCTCGGGTGAGCCACCACTTTCGAATATGGATTTCTCTCGAATATGGATTGCTCTTGAGTATGGCCCACTCTTGAATTTGGCCTTTTCAATATGCCACTCTTAAACGTCTCGGAGCAGGCGAATAGTGGCCCGTGACCATGGATACAGGCTAGTTGCAGGACGGGGTGACTTGCTTAGGCAAGCGCAGGCTGCTGCAGACTCTTCGTGGCTTCGTGACATAAAGCCAAGACTGAGTGGTCTAGCTTGGACTGTTCTAGCCAGGAAATCTTGCGGGGCACTACTTCGAGACAGGCTGGGGTCAGATTCCTTGCTCAATGCTAGGATGCAACTGTTGAAAGCGGCCACGAAGAGTCTGAGTATGGAGCTGTGGAGAAAGTGGTTCATGTATGATCACAAAAAAGTATACTAGTGAGCCAGGACTCGCTGAGGCTTGGCCTAGAGGTCTCACATACTCGTCCAAGGAATGGCATTGACAGACTACTGCACGGTATCTTTTTTCATGCGTACTTGAAAGTCTACTAACTGCAATCGGATGTGTAGGAATAGCCGGAAATGGTACCGTACCCGTTCGAGTCCATTAAAGTTTCCAGTCCAAAAGATCCGTTCGGGTCTATCATATTACATTCCAATGATCCGTCGAATCCGTCATTACAGTCCAAATGAATAGACAGAAAGCAAATTCGATAAGGACTGCCCAAATTCGATATGCATACCAGGCACTATATGATCTCATGAGCAACGGTCTATGCTTGCTGAGAGATCTAAGGAGCAGACTGGAACACTCCAAACAAGTGAGTTCATATGAAGACAATATTGCAAAGTCGCTCATCATTAACTTGATTTACTCTGACTCGCAGGCTGCTTACTAACAGATTGATTTTCGCAGATTGATAGTAATTCGAGCGGACAAGTATTCACTACAGAACCTTTCGAATGCATCTGACCAGAGCAACGGATTGATCCAGCATCAACCAGCCTCAAAGTTAGCCTGAAAGCCAAAACTCAACTAAATGGTGTGTCAGATGAGTTAGTATCATTCGCTTCAAGTCAGCTGTGTCATACAGTGTTTTTCTAAACTATTCGAACCAGCGCGACAAAATGGTAACCAAGAAGACAAAATGTTTCGAACCACACTAGCAAAATTAACCACTAGCAAAATTAAACAAACCAATGTATGAATGATTACATAACCCCAACAAGTTGTTGTATACAGGATAACAAGGAAACCAGTTCAGTTCCGTCCGTTTTGACCCTTGATTGGTACTGCAAGACTCCCAAATGTAGTACATATAAGGCAATCCTCCAGATTTAAGATTTCAGAATATTGAATTCTAATAAAAGTTGGTGTGAAACATTACGCCATTTGGTTTGAAAGACTGCGAAGGGGTACGAAACTTGAATTATTGGTTTGTTTAATTTTGCTAGTGTGGTTTGAATAGTTTTGAAAAACACTGTACCATTGGAGTGAGTCGGTCACGAGGCCAGCCAATGTGCTACCATATACAGGACCACTAGTGCAGTAGTATAGTATAGTGTAGAGCAGAGAGAAGTGTGATATACTGCAGTGTGATATACTGTGTAGTGATATACTGTAGCAGAGTGATACTGTGTAGTGATATACTGTAGCAGAGTGATACTGTAGTGTGTGATATACTGTGCAGTGTCAACCCAACCCTTTTCTTCATGATACATAGAGAATAAAAAGTACATATAGCTAGACCCAGCTGGGAGAGGTTTCAAAAAGCCTCTCCTTTTATTTATATTTTGGAGGTCTCTGTTAGATTCTTTGAACGTCTAGTACTTTGTAGTTCCATGTATTTGTTCGTTGATGCCTCCAAGGGGTCCCGGGGTCTATATATAGGCGAACCGCTACGCCATTCGAACAGCCGAACGCCGTAGTAGAGCTCAGTCTTACTCCCATGTCTCCCTTCTAGATTCCATAAGGGGATCTTCTTTGTTAGAAGACTTTCGAACAGCGTAGGCTTTCTGATCCTGATGGGTAGTGCGTTACCCATCGGGGGTCTAACAGTCTCAAGAAGATTTATTCACAACTTTGCTCAGTCCAGCTGATAAGTATAAATATTGAACTCAAAATTCTCATACATAGGAACTAAAACAAATCCCCGAGCGCCGATGCCACATGGGATATTAACCTTTCGGCCGTTCATTTATTATGTTTGATATGGTGTCTGGGATTATATAAATACCAATATACCACCGCGAAAGTATATATTGTATATTGAACTCTTCAGTTTTCTAGCATAACCATATTACTAAGTTGTGATGTAGTTTGCATCAATGCTTAGGCTGAATCCATTCGTGACTAGTATGTGATAGAGTCAGATTTCCAGTAGTGGAGTATGGAGTAGTATGGAGTAGTATGGAGTAGTATAATATGTAGTAATATAGAGCAGTATGTAGTAATATAGAGCAGTATGTAGTAATATAGAGTAGTATAGTATGTAGTAATATAGAGCAGTATGTAGTAATATAGAGTAGTATACTATGTAGTAATATAGAGTAGTATAATATGTAGTGTAATATTTTAGTGTAGTAGTGTATTAATATAGAGTAGTATAATATTATATTAGTATAGAGTAGAGTAGTAGTGTAGTAGTGTAGATTATAGTAGTGTATTAATATAGAGTAGTATATGTTGGATTCTTTGATAACGTTTAGTACTTTGTAGATCAGGGTATTCGTTGATGGTTCCTCCAAAGGGGGATCCTGTTGCGCGTTAGAACACACAGTCTGGTACAGAGGGACTGATACATGATTGGACTTCAATAACTCTAACAAGTGAGGGACTTGTGTAATCGTGTTCATCTTCTGATATGTAATTCTGTTGCTATAGAAACTGTTGATTCAGTCACTTCCGTTCCTTCTTCGATGCCCTTTCATTTAAGAGACTTCGTCTCCCTTAAATAGAGTTCCATCGTGGTTGTGTAGCACTGTCATCGTGGCTGTGTAACAATGTCAGTAGACACTGCATGTACTTCTAACACAGCCTCCCACCTTGTCATATCTCTCGTCTAGCACAGCCCACCTTGTTCTATCTCTCGTCTAGCACACCCCACCTTGTTATATCTCTCGTCTAACACAGTTTCCTTATGACCATGCAGGACTTCCGCGGGATGCAATGTTGTTCTGCATGTTCAACATGTTTCATCTGTATACAGTCAGGTGAACATGCAGTGCCCGCAGGTGCACTGATTCCTCATGTTCCAACAGATCCAGGGGTCTCTATATGGGCGAACAGCCTCTAAAATGGGCTGTTTGTTCGGGTGCCGAAGGTGGGAATGTTTCCCCACTTTCCATGTGATTCCCTTCTGGAAGTGTGGGGAAACGGTTAGTCAGGCCATCGTCCGGCCATCTTCAGGCCATCGTCAGGCCATGGCAGACCGTGACTTTCCGTCTTTCCGGGTGTCTGACATTCCCCTCTCTGATCGAGCAGCGTAGGCTTTCTCTGATCCTGGGTAGTGCGCTACCCATCGGGGTCTAACAAGTATAATATTATATTAGTATAGAGTAGTGTAGTAGTGTAGTAGTATAGAGTATAATATTGTAGTGTAGTAGTGTAGTAGAGTAGTGTAGTAGAGTAGTGTAGTAGAGTAGTGTAGTAGAGTAGTGTAGTAGAGTAGTGTAGTAGAGTAGTGTAGTAGAGTAGTGTAGTAGAGTAGTGTAGTAGAGTAGTGTAGTAGAGTAGTGTAGTAGAGTAGTGTAGTAGAGTAGTGTAGTAGAGTAGTGTAGTAGAGTAGTGTAGTAGAGTAGTGTAGTAGAGTAGTGTAGTAGAGTAGTGTAGTAGAGTAGTGTAGTAGAGTAGTGTAGTAGAGTAGTGTAGTAGAGTAGTGTAGTAGAGTAGTGTAGTAGAGTAGTGTAGTAGAGTAGTGTAGTAGAGTAGTGTAGTAGAGTAGTGTAGTAGAGTAGTGTAGTAGAGTAGTGTAGTAGAGTAGTGTAGTAGAGTAGTGTAGTAGAGTAGTGTAGTAGAGTAGTGTAGTAGAGTAGTGTAGTAGAGTAGTGTAGTAGAGTAGTGTAGTAGAGTAGTGTAGTAGAGTAGTGTAGTAGAGTAGTGTAGTAGAGTAGTGTAGTAGAGTAGTGTAGTAGAGTAGTGTAGTAGAGTAGTGTAGTAGAGTAGTGTAGTAGAGTAGTGTAGTAGAGTAGTGTAGTAGAGTAGTGTAGTAGAGTAGTGTAGTAGAGTAGTGTAGTAGAGTAGTGTAGTAGAGTAGTGTAGTAGAGTAGTGTAGTAGAGTAGTGTAGTAGAGTAGTGTAGTAGAGTAGTGTAGTAGAGTAGTGTAGTAGAGTAGTGTAGTAGTGTAGTGCAATGCAATAGATTTTGCTCACTTCTTGGAACTTCAGTACTCTGCAATTCGGGCCGCGTTGACCATTATGGAAAGGAACCATGATCGGCTTAGTAGGTGGAGTAGTTGACACCTCCGCCGAAGTACGGACCGAACAACGTAGGCTTAGCTTCGCCTCAGTCTCAGGACTTACATGTAGTATAGTAGTATAGTAGTATAGTAGTATAGTAGTATAGTAGTATAGTAGTATAGTAGTATAGTAGTATAGTAGTATAGTAGTATAGTATAGTGTAGTAGTAGTATAGTGTAGTGTAGAGTGGAGGAACTAACCGCAGTCAGGCCTCAGTCAAAGTAGAATACGTGTATTAGAATATGAGTAGAATGATTAGATGATTAGATGATTAGATGATTAGATGATTAGATGATTAGATGATTAGATAAGTAGATGAGTAGATGAGTAGATGAGTAGATGAGTAGATGAGTAGATGAGTAGATGATTAGATAAGTAGATAAGTAGTAGATGTGTAGATGAGTGATGAGTAGAATATGAGAGATCAGGGTAATGTGAGATAGTGTAATGAGTAGATGAGTGATGAGTAGATAAGAGAGAGGAACCAGAGATAGACAGGAAATTTACTTGAGTGCTCAGTGTCAAACATTACCAAGACACCCCGGAGTCTCAGAATCCGCATGGCGAAACACGCCGTGAATACATCTACTCGTTTTAGGTCCCTCCCTTCTTGACCCGGACTCGCGGTCACCTCAATCAAGTGCAAATAACTTTTGCAGATATTTCAGCTAACTTTGCAGCTAACGTTTGCGATAAATTTCAGCTAACTTGCAAGTATTGAGGACCCTGCCAAGCCATGTTGTGGAGCATAGGGCCTGCTAATCGGCATTGTAAAGAATGAGGTGGTTGAGAATGTTGACGACGAAGACTGCAGACTGGGCACGGATCTTTGCGCTAAAGTGTCTTCAGACTGGGGCACTTTGCGCTAAAGTGTCTTCAGACTCTTGCCGGTGTGGAGTTCGGTAGGGCTAAAGAAGGCAGTTTACGGTGGTGGGTGCGAAAGTGGTGGGTGACGCGACGACTTCCGAGGGCGCGGGGGGACCACCAGGGACTTCCGGGGCGTGTATGCGTCCCCACCTCCAGATCGGTTCATCCGAAACCTCGGGCTGCTGCTGCTCCACACTACCCTCCAATTCATCTTCCAGCCGGGGGTGGGAAAGAATCGCCTCGTTCGGCCTGGGTCACGTGACCAACGCAGGTAGCTCCCCTTGCTTGATCCCGTGTGGCGGTGCTTCGGGTCGGGCTG
Organism: Metschnikowia colocasiae; assembly: GCA_002370175.1. Classification (NCBI taxonomy): domain Eukaryota; kingdom Fungi; phylum Ascomycota; class Pichiomycetes; order Serinales; family Metschnikowiaceae; genus Metschnikowia; species Metschnikowia colocasiae. The sequence continues at coordinate 24,567 of NKZV01001020.1, forward strand.
GTTCTGAATCAGAGCCACTCGACTCAGGCACTCTTCTTGGGCAAAAGATACCGTCCACAGTTTCACACCGTCTCCCACCGCATTGCTCATTGTGGCCCTAAAACGTTGATCAGACTGGAAACAAAATCTTGGTATGGCTGCACCGAAGGTGTCACTCGACAGTGCCGGATGCCGGATTCGTACAGATAGATGCCCTCCTAATGAGGTAAAACGCGGCAGCATGTTCTTGAGAAAGGAGGGCTTGGAGACTGAGTTGATTCAACCGTTTTGGTGATGCACAGCCAACACCCGTACACCCGGCAAATGGCCGAAGTGGAGTGAACAAAAGAACGTGGAAGAACCATCAGATAGCACTAATGAAGTCCACGTTTTATAGCGTCGTACGCCTTTGTCCAAAGCGTGATATAAAGGGAGCTGGAATGTCCTCATTTATAGATGATATGATGACAAGGCTCCACCACACAGGAATACTCCAGGGATCTACCAGCATAGAATAGTCACATGGCTCAACCACTTCGAGCATCAATCCTGACCTCCCATGTTTGAGCTTATGCATAGAAGTACCAATAACCTCCATAATCCAATTACCACAGATAATAACCAAGAGTGAACCATAATCGACGGAATCATCCAATACCAACAAATAATACCAAGAATCAACCATAATCGACGGAATCACCCAATACCAACAAATAATACCAAGAATCAACCATAATCGACGGAATCATCCAATACCAACACATCATAACCAAGAACCTAATCAACCAATTACCAAGAATTAACCGACGTGCTCAATGCACCCACCATTTCCATCATGGCAACTACCTTCAATGTAGCCGAAAGGCCATCAGTGAGTAGCTAACAGTCTGTGTCCAGACAGTCTCACCTCACACACCTCGGCTTCACTCATCCTTACTATCCCCGTTTTCCGTATATTCAGTGCACGTCTTTCGCAGCAATTCGTGTTAATTATCAGACTGATGTTTATTGAGTGTGACTTGATTCTAATCCTTGTTATCCTCAATGGTTCCGAGAGAACTCCTGGTTACAAACACGAGGAATATCTCCCTCTTTTATATGCGCCATCAGCCACATAATAGACGAGAATTAGACGAGGAGGATTATCTCCAACGTGGCCTCTTCTCATCGTCCAGCATTGTTTCACCTGCGTGCGGTGATTGGGAACATGCAGGAACTCATTCCTCTTGTTCACGATTCAGCACGTCAACAATTCGCGTACAGTATGCCTGAAGCGTTCGCGAACTCCAGCTCACCTGACTACCGTGTCTTTCCTGAACAACTAGTTTGACCGGTTCCTCTCCTTCTACATGTACTTTTCGAACGACCATTTCCTACCACACGGAAAAACCGCCTTGGTGGTGGGCGCCTCCCAGGGTATCGGCGCCGATATAGCGCTCCGACTCTACCAACAGAAATGCTCTGTGGTGCTCGTGGCCAGAACAGAGAAGCGGCTCCAGGAACAGGTGGAGCGGATCAAAGCGGCTGGAACCCCAGGAAGTGATGCTGGAACCCAGGGACGTGATGCTGGAACCCCAGGAAGTGATGCTGCAAGTGATGCTGCAAGTGATACTGAAACCCAGGGGACTGGCCCTGCAACTGTGAAGGTCAGAACCCACACTTTATGCCTGCCCCTTATCGACTACATCTCTTGTGACGTCTCCGATTACTCCCAGTGCTCCGAAATGTGGCAGACGTTGGCCGCAAGAAACATCGACCCCGACTTCATCTTCTGCTGCGCAGGACTGTCGATCCCCAAACTCTTCGGCGACCTTACGGGCCCAGAGCTTGCGTCGGGAATGTCCGTAAACTACTTGACGGCGGTCAATACCGTGCATGCAGGCCATCGCTTGGCGTTGGAGACCCACGGACACGTGGCCAGCCGCTTCAAGCCGCGCCACGTGGTGCTCTTCTCGTCCACCGTGGCTCAGTTCCCGTTTATCGGCTATGGGCAGTATGCGCCGGCAAAGGCGGCGCTCTCGGCGCTTTCCGTGGTGTTGCGCCAGGAGCTTTCTCCCTACAACTACCGCATCTCGTGCGTGTACCCCGGCAATTTTGCCAGCGAGGGGTATGCCGAGGAGCAGAAGACCAAGCCGGAAATCACAAAGAAAATCGAGGGCCCCAGTGTGGCCATTCCGTCTCTTCAGTGCTGTGACTTGGTGTTGGCGCGCCTTGCCCAAGGCTACGATTCCATCTACACGGATGTCATTGGCTGGGTGCTTGCGTCATCGAAGCTTGGCGTGTTTCCTAGAAACTGGGGGTTGTTGCAGGTGGTGGTGTCGTTTGTGTTTCTGATCATCGCTCCCGTGGCCAACTGGTTTATCTACCGGGACATCCATACCTTCTTCAGGGAGAATCAGCCGCCTAAGGAGAGTGCGGTTGAGGAGAAGAAAGGGGGGGAGGTAAAGGTGAATGTTGAGGAAAAAGATGGGGACTACGATCAGAGTGAATCGGAGTGATCCACAGATTCATACTCTACACTTGACTACAGACTACAACCACAGTGTAACGGTCTAACAGTCTGCTCAAAACAGTTTGTGATGTCCGAAATAGTCCGGCTATTTCCCCTGTATTCTGTGTTCATCCAATCGTTATCAAGATGCCAGAGATTTCACGCGGATCCTAATACTTGCTAGCCACAGATCGTCTCTAGTGCAAAGTTGTTGCTTGGAAAGTTGAGCGAAAAACTAGTCCGTGGAAGCACCACTATGGGACATACTGAACAGTTCTCACAGGCAAATTTTCTGAGACCAGGGAAGGAGAAGATGCCGGACGGGTGGTAAACTCTCGAATTCGGCCGACAGAAATAAGCGGGGGTGTACAAAAGCGGGACCGGGGCTTCCTCAGGTTGCACGAGAAGAGTGCCTTCTCATGAGGTGGGAATGCTTGATGGAGCCATCTGTTTCACTAGCAGCGGACACCACTGTGATGTTCAATGCACTGGTCCTTCGGACGGATTCACTTCCTTAATCCAGCGGTGACTTGCCTAAAGAGCCGTTAGGTGTCTTCCTCCAGAATTTCGAGATCGTCTACTAGTCTCTGTTGAGTCATGACGACTGAACCTGCCATAGCAAGCACTGTCAGCATCAATGGCCATGGTGCACTGCAAACAGATCAGCAGGTATAAAAGTGGTGATGACGGCATTGGTCAATGAAGTAGTTTAATCGGCCGAACGAAGTATAAACATAAGACAAGAAGTAGGTATAAACATAAGACAAGAAGTAGGTATAAGACAGTAGACAAGACAGACATGAGAATAGTAGATATAAGACATGAGAAATAGTAGTTATAAGTACATAAGACATAGTAGACATACGTACATGATTAGACATCCAAGTGTAGTCTAGTAGTGATCACAATGCCGGTAGACTCTTGCTGAAGAAGCAATGTGACCTATGAGTAGTACATTCTTCAACATACCTTGACATGGCAGTCAAACATCCAACGGCACGAGCCAGCGGCACGATCCAGCGGCACGACCGCATACAGTCAAGCAAAGCTCAATTCTTCCTCTCAAAGGCCAACTCCACCACCTTGTCCGTGAGCCGGTTGACCTTCTTGTCCACCTCAAGACCCCACTTGTACCAGTTGATGGAGTAGATGCGGTTGGTCATTTTGATGATCTCGTCGTTCCAGATGTCCTTGCAAGTCTCGGCCACCGAGGGCCGGCCCACCACCACGGCTCGCCGGTTCACAGGACTGGCCGCACTGTAGTCGTGGTTGTTCGAGAGAATGCGGTTGTTGATGACATCGTCTGCGTTTCGGATGAGTTTCGAGTTGGTGGCCTGGAGCCCGGACACGAGCCGCGCCGTGTATACGGTCACGGCACCCGTGACAAACACGCCTGCGAGGAATCCGGTGATTCTGTTTCCCATGGTGATGGTGGAGTAGCCCGCACGCCCACTACAAGAAGACGAGGTGCGCACCCGTACACCAACCATGGCCTCCGAGTGCCTGAGGTCACTGCCACTAGAGATCGGGTTGATCTACTTCTTTAGTACAAGGTCCAGGCAGTGGACAGTAGAGTGGACAGAAGGGAGTAGGGAGTAGAGAGTAGAGAGGACAGTAGACAGTAGAGAGGACAGTAGACAGTAGAGTGGACAATAGACAATAGACAGTAGATAGTAGAGAGTGGACAGTAGACAGTAGACAGTAGACAGTAGACAGTAGACAGTAGACAGTAGACAGTAGATAGTAGATAGTAGATAGTAGAGTAGACAGTAAAGTGGACAGTAGAGTGGACAGTGGACAGTAGATAGTAGACAGTAGACAGTAGACAGTAGACAGTAGAGTAGACAGTAGAGTAGACAGTAGAGTAGACAGTAGAGTGGACAGTAGAGTGGACAGTAGAGTGGACAGTGGACAGTAGAGTAGACAGAGTGTAGAGTGGACAGTAGAGTAGACAGTACAGTGGTCTAGATGCGCGAGTACCGCACGACTCAAGTTCAAGCCTGCTTAGCGTCCTCACGTGGACAGTCATCGCTTCAGAATAGTCTCATTCAGATTCAACCAGACCATTGCAAGGCTCGTGGCACAAGACAACTGATCCAAGTGCTTCGGCTAGGCGTATTTGTCCAAGCCTTGGAGACTCTTGAATCTCTATAAACCGTGATTTCTTAAAGATCCTCAACGGAGCTTACAAAACTGAACGTAAAAAACTATGGGATAATAGAGTGAAGGGTAGTGAGAGTAGTGAGAGTAGAGTCCTGAGTACTTAATAGTCTAAAAGTGAGGATGTTGAGTTTGTCACGGTGATGCTCAGCTATAATCTAGTATACGGGGCTGGTTGACCCGACTCAAATACCCAACACGGTAGGCTGTTCGACATGAGATCCAGTCTCGATACAGGATTGAATACTGGGACTAAACAGGGATACCGGAGATCCATGCAGGACCACTACTATGGTCCGCTGGAATGATGTGAACCAGGCAGGTATCAACACTGCCAGGGCGGTCTAGACATTAATCAGCCGACATTCGGGACCGACGTTCGGACCGGAGAGTAACCGACGTGCAGATGCATGACCTGATTAGAGCGGGATTCCTCCGAGTCTCGGCCGCCAGAGAAGATATAAAGATCTGGCGAGAACCCCTAGTTGAAAGGGGAGAACTCTATTAAATACGATACAGTCAATAAAGATCTCTATATCTAGTATCCCTGAACGGGCGAGTTCCTACTATTAGAGTAGCCGCTCAGGAAGAGTCGAGTCCAACGAGCCTTATCCACGAGCCTTATCCACGAGCCTTATCCACGAGCCTTAGTTCTTGGACGATCCTTAGTTCTTGGACGATCCTTAAATATTGATAAGCAGTGAAGCTTACCCTATGCGAATACAGGCTGAAGCCCAGGTCGCATAATTCTAACATAGGCTATGCACCGCAAGGTCGTGCGCCCACCATCCGGGGAAGTCCAACTTCTCCGATATCTTGAAGTGCACTATTTAGGTATCAAGGAGACCTTCCACCGTGCAGTAGGATACTGTTACTCTTACAGATGCAGACAGTTAAGATGCAGACAGTAAGGATTTGATCTAGTTAGATGACTAGGATCGGCCCCAGCCTCTACATTAGTTTGAGTCGGCCTCCTGCACCGACCTCAAGACGTTCCGCATAAACTCAAACACGTCGATCTTGTCGATCTTCACGCTCTGGCCCGACTCTCTCAACGCCTTGACCTCCGCCACGGCCTCCGCAGGCTCGCGCAAGAGGAACGGCACTTCCTCCATGACTCCGTTCAACGGCATCTCCAACGGCTCGGACGTGCCTGCATTGTACTTGGCCACCTTCAAGTCCGCCACGTACGACACCCCCTCCACAAACTTGACATTGATGTCCAGAAGATCGGTTTCCGCCAAGTCCGGCTCGATGCCAAAAAGTGCGTAGCGCAACCGCACCAAGCGCTCGTTGAAGTTGGCAATCTGCGATTCGTCCGCATTCACATACTTGTGCTTGAACTGCTGTAAGTATTGGTGCTGCTCGTCACTGAAGGTCTGCGCCCTTTCGTACGCCACCTGCCTCTCCAAAAGCACCTGCTTCAATCTCTTCTGCGTCAACGTCAACTTACCGTCGATTCTGTCGTATGCCTCGGAGTTGACGTGGTCAAACGACGCGCCCAACCGCACCTCGCGGGCCAAGATGTTGCGCTCCTTCAATGCCTGGTACCAGATTTTGTGGAGGTCGTCAAACGACTTGCGGCGCAACTCGGCCATGGTCCACGCCCGCAGCTCCAGGGGAAGCTCGCCGGGCTCGCGGAAACACGACGTGGAGTTGCTTCCCTCGGGGAAAAATGCCCATAGGGGGTGGTCGGGCGACACGTCGAAGTTCTTGTGCGTAGGGACGATGGGGGGGCGCAACTTGATGTCTTTGGGAGAGAATCGGAGCGGCTTGCTGCGCTCCATCCGGAGGGCTACACTCAGAAACCGCCTCATGTTGTGTAGGGATACGGAGAAGTTGGTTGAAAATTTGTGCGCTGGTGCACGTGACGCCACGTGCCACGCCACGTGATCAACATGCACGTGACCCACCCCCCCACGCCTAATGACCCACGCCCAGTGACCACACTCCCGACTACCTCCTAGACTTATACCATCCGGCCTATACCCTTGCCCCATCGCCGAGCACGAAACCCACTACCTCTAGGCACGCGGTGTACGGGTGTGCGCGGGCGCGCATATGAAGCATCAAAAATGCCCATTCCCACCACAATGACCTCCATACAAACAGAAGCACAGCAAGAGGAGCCGCTTGATCTAATCCGCTACCAGCTCGACGAGATTGTGCTCGTCAAGCTACGCGGCGCACGTGAGTTGAAAGGCAAGTTGCAGGGCTACGACTCTCACTGTAACATGGTGTTGAGCGACGCTGAGGAGTACATCTATGGGGAGAAGGAGGGCGAAGTTTCCGTCAAGAAGACCGAGATGGTGTTTGTCCGAGGCGACACGGTGATTTTGATCAGCCCGGTGGAGTAAGAAGCGGCGAGGGAACACGAGCGACGAGGGACCAGGAGCGAGGAGCGAGAGACTGAGGAACGGGGCAAGACAGAGACTGAGGAACGAGACAAGACTCTGGAGACTTTTGAATGTATCAAAGCGATACCCACGATGCCATTGTTGACAGGTGTTTATTAGGTATGCCATCAGTCCAGAGGCTGTAGAGGCTATCTAGAGATCTCTAGTAACTGATATGTCCAGATCCTGTATGTCGAGACTGTTAGCGCAAATGTGCCAACCATCGTTTCACATCATATCAAATATATCAGAAGGTACTTATCATGTATTACCTAGCACCACCAGCATCAATCCTCCCGACTAGCATGGCAGGACCAATAGTGTCTCTGTACGGAATATACACACTACACCAACTCTAACCAGCACGGTGCAAAAGCTCGCTGCCGATATGCAAGCCATGTGGATATGGATCTGCCGTCATGTCTATCCATATCCATGTGCACCCACTACGGCTCGCGCACGACCCGGGGATGGGCACCAATGGGTATTCTCTGGGTCGCGAATCCGCTTGTCCAATGCACCAGGCTAGGCAATGTATCCAGTCCTTGACAGGTCTAGGGGTATCAGAGACACATCCATGCGTAGCACTGATCCAAAACTTCGAATTAGGAAACAAAGCACGTGTTAATTGTTTAAGTATAAGTCAGTGTAGTATGCAGTGTGGTAGAGGTCTGTGTAGAGTAGAGTGTAGAGTATAGTGAGAGTGTGTGGATATACTCTACAGTGTAGATGCTGAGCAGTGTGCAGTGTGTGTGTTGGAACATGAGGAATCAGTGCACCTGCGGGCACTGCATGTTCACCTGACTGCATACAGATGAAACAAGTGTTGAAGTATGAGG
>NKZV01001024.1:0-13748 GCA_002370175.1 Metschnikowia colocasiae
ATTAGAAGACTAGTATATGACTTATTATAAGAGTAGTACAAGAGTAGTATATGAGTTAGTACAAGACTAGTATAAGAGTAGTATATGACTTATTATAAGAGTAGTACAAGAGTAGTATATGACTTATTATATGAGTAAGTACAAGAGTAGTACAAGACTAGTACAAGACTAGTAAAAGACTAGTATATGAGTATTAGAAGACTAGTATATGACTTATTATAAGAGTAGTACAAGAGTAGTATATGAGTTAGTACAAGACTAGTACAAGACTAGTAAAAGACTAGTATATGAGTATTAGAAGACTAGTATATGACTTATTATAAGAGTAGTACAAGAGTAGTATATGAGTTAGTACAAGACTAGTATAAGAGTAGTATATGTGTTAGTACAAGACTAGTATAAGAGTAGTATATGTGTTAGTACAAGACTAGTACACGACTAGTATGAGTATGTTGTATATCTGCTTTAGTCGTATAGATCGGCTCTATTGTCTTCCTCCTGTCAGTAGAGTAGTGTTTAGTGCAGATATCTTCGCCCTGACTAGTCAGTATGGGATAGGCTACGCTGCAAGCCACCCAAGCTGACCTCAAGGTTGTGGTCCTGCACACGGGCCTTGCAACCTTTAGTGCATGTCTGCACACTCCAGTTCTTCTTGATCACCCAATCACAAGTCAGGTCGGGATTCTTCAACTGTGTATAGTAGAGTAGTAGGTACTAGAGGGTACTAGAGGGTACTAGAGGGTACTAGAGGGTACTAGAGGGTACTAGAGGGTACTAGAGGGTACTAGAGGGTACTAGAGGGTACTACAGTGGAGTAGTAGGATAGAGTGGAGTAGTAGGGTAGGGTAGAGTAGTAGGTAGGTGCGTGTCTTGGTGGTGTGACGGTATTCGTTGCAGAAGGAATTAGTGACAGCTCCTGTATCTCTAGGCCTTATCTACCCCCCTAACGGAGGCTTTCCCGATGTGCTTGGACTGTCCATTTGCGGGCAGCTCCTTGGCTCCATAGGCGAGTCCGACAGTGGCACCTCCGCGGTTGGTTTTTTGTGGCCCTCTAGAACAGAACCACGGACGTAGTTACCATTTCCTTAGGGATATACAGGACTTTAACTGATTCATGTTCTTTCAACTTATGTTTTGGTATATATCAATATACAGGGGGATGTAAGTTGTACCTTACAAGACCGACGTTCTGAGACGGGGTCTCAGTACGTCTTATACTTCTCTTCTCGTCTAGGCCTTGCACAGCGCTATTGTCTAAACCTTGCATACAACATATCCACGAAGTACCTCGTCTCCGTACATGCTAGGTACTCGTTGACATGTTCCTTTAATTCTGTATATTTCAAACCTTGATTTTTAATCTTAAACCATTATTAAGTGTCTTTAATAAAGACATATTTAGCAGCAATTAAAAAGGATACTATTCACACGTGTTGAATTTACTTACTAATTTAGTTCATTTTTATCTAAGTTTAGACCCCCGATGGGTAGCGCACTACCCTCAGGATCAGAGAAGCCTACGCTGCTCGAGAATCTCCAGAGGGAATCTCCAGAGGGAATCTCCAGAGGGAATCACAGGGGAGTGGGAACGAGCCCCTCGAACAGCCGAACGTCGGGCTGTTCGCCTATAGAGACCCGGGATCCCCTTGGAGGCATCAACGAATACAGAATACAAAGTACTAAACGATCAAAGAATCTAACATTTAGTTCATTTTCTAAGTTTTTTAATGAGATTTAAAGCTAGTTTCTTAACATTACCATGTACGCTACTTTAATTTTAATTAAATCACTCAGAATGAGACTGACATCCATTATGAGTGACTGCTCTACCATTGAGCTAGAATTCATTTTCGTTTAGATTTCAACTACCATAATAAAGGTGTGGTTTTATATGTTCCATTCCACTGCTTACCTATCATAGCAAGAATCGACCTTCCATAAAGTATCCGTAATAATATACCATTGTGCTGTGATTATAATAAGTTCGTACGTGTTTCGGCCACTGGTTTCCATGAAACTGACATGGCGGTGCTTCTGAGGCGCCGGGCCTAACTAGACTAACAGACTAACAGACTAACAGACTAACAGACTAACAGACTAACTAGAATATCTAGACTAACAGACTAACAGACTAACTAGAATATCTAGACTAACAGACTAACAGACTAACAGACTAACTAGAATATCTAGACTAACAGACTAACANCTAGACTAACAGACTAACAGACTAACAGACTAACTAGAATATCTAGACTAACAGACTAACAGACTAACAGACTAACTAGAATATCTAGACTAACAGACTAACAGACTAACAGACTAACTAGAATATCTAGACTAACAGACTAACTAGCTAGACCTATGTCAAATTTAGTTGGATACCGGAGTACCGGATCGTATTTCGTCAGATGGCTCAAGTGGTCTTTGGCGCATATACCGATTTGGGTCGCTTTGGAACCGCTCCGAGCTTCCAGCAGCGACCCCATGCCGCTGTCTCACCATCTTCGGGTGCTAACAATATGTTCTGTCATACACCGGAGATGTTATGCCTGATTCGGCTTTTGATTTGCCGGCTTGCATTATCTCTAGACTCTGAGGTCGGTGGTTCAAGCTGCCCCCCTCCTTTCTTCCTTCCTCCCTCTCAAAATCCACCTATACAAGCTGGGGCTCAGAGGGTCAGAAGGGATATGGCCTTAATAGTGTTGGTCTTGTGTAGTCTAGTCTTGTGTAGTCTAGTCTTGTGTAGTCCTGTCTAGTCCTGTCTAGTCCTGTCTAGTCCTGTCTAGTCCTGTCTAGTCCTGTCTAGTCCTGTCTAGTCCTGTCTAGTCCTGTCTAGTCCTGTCTAGTCCTGTCTAGTCCTGTCTAGTCCTGTCTAGTCCTGTCTAGTCCTGTCTAGTCCTGTCTAGTCCTGTCTAGTCCTGTCTAGTCCTGTCTAGTCCTGTCTAGTCCTGTCTAGTCCTGTCTAGTCCTGTCTAGTCCTGTCTAGTCCTGTCTAGTCCTGTCTAGTCCTGTCTAGTCCTGTCTAGTCCTGTCTAGTCCTGTCTAGTCCTGTCTAGTCCTGTCTAGTCCTGTCTAGTCCTGTCTAGTCCTGTCTAGTCCTGTCTAGTCCTGTCTAGTCCTGTCTAGTCCTGTCTAGTCCTGTCTAGTCCTGTCTAGTCCTGTCTAGTCCTGTCTAGTCCTGTCTAGTCCTGTCTAGTCCTGTCTAGTCCTGTCTAGTCCTGTCTAGTCCTGTCTAGTCCTGTCTAGTCCTGTCTAGTCCTGTCTAGTCCTGTCTAGTCCTGTCTAGTCCTGTCTAGTCCTGTCTAGTCCTGTCTAGTCCTGTCTAGTCCTGTCTAGTCCTGTCTAGTCCTGTCTAGTCCTGTCTAGTCCTGTCTAGTCCTGTCTAGTCCTGTCTAGTCCTGTCTAGTCCTGTCTAGTCCTGTCTAGTCCTGTCTAGTCCTGTCTAGTCCTGTCTAGTCCTGTCTAGTCCTGTCTAGTCCTGTCTAGTCTTGTCTAGTCCTGTCTAGTCTTGTGTAGTCTAGTCTTGTCTTGTCTAGTTTCTCTAGTTTCTCTTTCTCTAGTTTCTCTTTCTCTAGTTTCTCTTTCTCTTTCTCTTTCTCTTGTCTTCTTGTCTTGTCTGTGCTAGTGTCAAGTTCTTTCTACAAGTATGCAATCTGCCTAGTTGAGTGCGTAGTCTGTTTTGCAGCTTTTCAGCCAATCCGCGTCACTTGAGTAAAATGTCGAAAGTGTCAAAAATCACACCCACAGTCCACGGCCGAACAGAGGTACTCTTCAGGACGAGACCAAGGGCCAGGACCTGGCGTCGCCGGAGGAACTGGGTCACGTGACCCCTTCTTGCTTCGGGTGCTCGGTTACGAGCCCGTGTTTCATATCAAGCACACCTCCGTCCAGTGTCCGAGTAGAAAAGAGGAGTGTAAGAGCATGTGAGATTTTACTTCCAATACGCTGAGCGAATTACAGTGGTATAAACTGCACGAATACAGTATAGCCTGGTTAGCACTTGAGCACTTGATGACTGTAGCACGCTAGTGACTGTAGTGACTGTAGTGAGTGTGCAGGCAGAAGCAGGGCTTGAGCCCTAGGCGCACGTGCGCTCCCGGTGCAGGAACCTCAAAATTTTCCCACGCCCGCACAGTCCATCAAGTCTCATTCAAATTTTCATCCACTCCACTTTACAAACAAATCAGCAAACATGGGTAGTATGTAAATCCCTGCCACACATGGCTTTCATTACCGCTTAGCTCCGCTTCACAGACCATGCCAGTCGAGATCCGTTTGTTTCCATGTTCTTTCTATATTTGATTCCTCTGAAGAAATTCTTGGGCGATTGAATGTGTTGAAGGACCAACGGAGGATGGATGATTCGTCATCATTTTGTTCTCGAACCCTTGGGTGGACGAGGTCTGGTCCACCGTTCCTATACTAACTTTCAGAGGGTACACCATCTATGGGAAAGAGACACAACAAGTCTCATGTGTTATGTAAGAGATGTGGAAAGCGTTCGTTCCACGCTCAAAAGAAGACTTGTGCTTCTTGTGGCTACCCCGCCGCTAAGATGAGATCCCACAACTGGGCTTTGAAGGCTAAGAGAAGAAGAACCACCGGAACCGGCAGAATGGCTTACTTGAAGCACGTCACCAAGAGATTCCACAACGGCTTCAAGTCCGAGTCCGCTTAAACTCTGTGTAACTAATACATCATCATCAGAACAAGTGTAGCGTAGCGTAAGCCGACATCTAGAGTGCCACCGATAATTAGCAGGGGTGCCGACGAGAAACCATGTGCATTGGAAGAGATGCGACCGCTGGCTAGTTCATGGACTATCTTGAGCCAATGGCCTGGCCTCCACTATAACATGCTTAGGTTTAGGGGTATGACATCACTATGATTGACTAATGGCCGCAACGTCCAGTCTTGTGACCTTTCAATGCCAGCCTCTAATATTATTGCTTGACCTCTGATATTGCTTGACCTCTGATTAAATCTTGCAAGCCTCTGGTTCATTTCTGCAAGCCTCTGGTTTATTTCTGCAAGCCTCTGGTTCATTTCTGGCAAGCCTCTAATATTATTGCTTGAAACCTCTGATTAAATCTTGCAGGCCTCTGGTTCATTTCTGCAAGCCTCTAGATGGCGGAATAGAGAATCGCTGTTTCGTTCACCATATAAGGATAGGCTAAGGTCCTTTAAGGTCCTTTAAGGAGAATGAGAATCAAGGACACCAAAGATGGCAATTCCATTCTCCTCACTCCTACTCGACTCGTTCGTTTCCTTTCACTTCTCACTCCACTTCTCCTTGTCATATCATTGGTAGATGGGGCCTAGAGGCTCTAGAGCTATCTGCACGCCTGTAGAATCTGGATAAATCGAGTATTGAGTACTGAAGAATGCTCTTTTGGATCTATCATTCATGAAATAGATTCTCCGGTCTTTCCCAAAATTCTTGGACTCCTGCTTTTTACCAGTCGAACCTATGCCCTCTAAAACAGCAGGACAGCTTGTTCAGCTGTTCACCCAATTTGCCATTCATCATAGCAATAGCCATTTCCTTCATTTGATGTGGTTGGAGTCACTGGCTTCTCGTCATGTTGTAATAAAGATTGTCGGCCTCGTCGTGGTTCACACACACTGCCAAGATCTCCCGGGAGATCTCCACGGTTTCGCTATCGTACGGAAACTCGAGCCCATTGGCAAAGTCGCCCTCGATATTGGCCAACTCCGCATACTTGTTGGGCCGAGCATCGTGGATGTTAAAGTGCGACACGTCTCTGCTTCGCCATTCACATTCCCGGTTGAAAACACCCATTTCCGTGATGCCTCGCTTTCGGATCTCCGACAAAAGCCCATGCGCCTCGAGCAGAAGCGAATCCGACGAGAACGCTATCCGCATCAATATCACAAATACCTCGTATAGCGTCTCGGGAAAGATCAAGTCATTGATGTTTTTGTGCTCTTCGATGATATAGTAGAGAATCCGGATCAAGCCTCCAATGATCTCCACTCTCATGTACACTTTGTTGTCACGAGGCTGGTGGATGACCAAGTTCTGCTCGAACCCGATAATTCGAACCAATGACTTGATGTTTTCCTTCAGGTTCAATAACTCCATACTTCCCGAAACAACCACGCACTCGAGAAGCTTTACTATGTGCAAGCGAAGAGTAATAAGGTGCGTTTCATGAGCCATAAGCATGCAGTTCTGGTCCTTCTGTGATACCTCGGACCGCCGGATGGGGAATGGCAACATCACAAGCCCGGGCCCGAAGTTCTCCCGCAGGTATTTCGGAATGGCCTGCTCAAGGAGCAATAGGTCGCGGTTATTACCAATCATGCGGTTCAAGCCATAAAACAAAAAGTCCGCTTTGGCCGGAATGTCAATAAGAAGTACCTTGATGAGCGACTTGATAATCAGTCGATCTGAACTGGGTTGGTTGTGAAATCCGGCATATAGTCCACCTTCCGACATCGATGCAGAGAGCACCTCGATGAAATTGTACACCAAGTTGATTTGCGCCGCCGAAACAAACCGTTCCGTATTCTCTGGGAGAATCTGCTTCATTAAATCTAGTTGAAGCTGGTTCTGAGCCCACATCTCTGGTATGAAAGACGGTCCGAACTGCGTGCATATAACAACAGTGTTCTCTAACAAGTCGAAACAGAAGAGCAATGTGGCATGCTGGAGAAGACGTGTCTGATCCGGAATATGGGTATCCCCGAATTCTTGCTCGCCCTGCAAAACGTGAAGAAACTGGTGCAGGTAGGTGGACACCTGCAGAACAATTTCCACCGCCAACTCTCTGGTCACGGCGGAGGTTTTAAAATTGATGCATCCGTACACCAAAGACACTAGGAACGGCACAGCGGCGTAATACCCTTGCTGCAAGATACCCGTTACAATCTCGAAGATCACGTGACAGAACCGAGCAATGACCACATCGAGTCTCATTTGCTTTATTCCCAACAAAACAGTCCATATAGCCTGCAGTAGCGGGATCTTTTCCTCGATTTTGTAGCCTCCTGATTGAAGGACAAGCGGTTTCTCCAAACATATCCGCGAGAGGAAGTCCATACTGGAAGCGCTTCCGCCGTTGATTGTATACTTCCATAAATGCAGACAGAGTTGAGACCAATCGTCAGTAACCAGAAATTTGGGCGGGCCAAACATCACCGTTGACTTACTTTCGACCAGAGCATTCTTAATTCCTGCCGCTTTAGCCCCGCTGGGATATTTTGGGGGATCGTCGGTCTCCATCTCTGCAGAAGGAGAGTGTGTTGAAGCTGCTGAGGAGCTGTTGTACTTGCGCCTTTTTGTTCCAGACAAAGAGCGGATTTCGTTGGCTAAGAATTTCTTCTCGTCCTCGAGCTTATCCACAGTCTGCTTCAAAGCGGATATATGTTCCCGAGACGAGTTCTGGATTGCATCCATCTTGCTGTGTAGTTTCTGCAACTCCTCATTTTTAGCACTTTGAGCTGCCTCGAGCTGTGCCCGGAGAATGGAAACTTCGCCTTGAGCTCGAAGTAATGCAGACTCACTGGCGGGTGAACTCGCTGCATCTGCCGTATGCACTTGGCTTGGTATTGGGCCTGGAAAAGAACGAGCTGAAGAAGAATCCGGCGGTTTTTTCAGAGTCGCCTGGAGAAGCCCAAGAAGTAACTCATCGTCATCGTCATCAAACGCAGAGTCGGAGTCGGACATGCGTAGGAAGTAGCGTGAGAGACGCGGTCATGTATGTGAGCACGTGAGAGTCACGTGCCTTTGTTATCGGATCTGCAATGTCTGTCATGAACCAAGCCACCGATCAAAATGCAGGTAAATCCGGGATATCAAAAGAATTTGACTGTTTCGGAGGTAGCTTCACATCCCGGGGCAGCTTGAGCCATGGTATACCGATGCACTTCATTCTGATGTTCACAGACTGGCCGCCATAAAAGCTTTGCGAAACAAAGGCCTTTCAAATGCTATTAGCAAATTCCCTTCCACAGCCATTTGATTTTTGTCCTTTCCACTCTGTATTGACTTTGAAAATCCTGGGAGGAAGGTGAAGTATACTCAGACAAGTTCAACAAGGCTTGATGCAAGTCTCAAACTCGAGCCATTCGTATTTCCAGATACTCTAAAACACCAAACAAAGTTGGCACTGTATGTATTTATCCAGTAAAAATCAAAAGCGGTTGTTCTGAAGTAGGGGAGATGTTGTCTTTATATATTTCGCAGCGAGGATGGCTGCAAATCTGGCGGATTCAGGGGGTGCGCTCGCGAAGAATATAAATACCCCGATCCCCGCCTACTTGATGCTTTTTTTGCGGAATCAAAAACGAGCGTTTCTCTATGGAATAATCGAAATAGTTGCTGAAATGAATGTAAATAATTGCTGAAATGAATATAAATGAGTCTGGAAAGATCAACACGGAGTTTGAGGTAAGGGGAGAAAAGCATGCACTGATTCATCATACTGAAGATTTAATGGATCTGTAGTTGATTGCTATGGAGAGATTACTGATATAAAAAAGGAGTATTTGTATCATGGGTATAAATTCTAGCTGTTGAAGTGAGCTTTGAAACTGGGTGGCAATTTTATCCCATGGATGAATATTCTAATGAATTCTTATCACTTATGTGAAAGTCTATCGCTATAGTGAAGACTTTATCGCTAAAAGAAGTTTACCATGAGCAGTTTCTGGTCTTTTATATCACAATGGTGAAACAATGTTTTACAGTCAAAACAATTCTACTATGAAGGAAGAGTTTGAATGCTATGGATGGAAGGTGGTGATTAGTGTGAGTGTTGAGTATCGATTACTAAGTGTGTCGAATACTTCTATCCATGTGCGTTGACTGTTGACTGTTAGAATAAATTATGTCGTCTATATCAAGAAAGTACTGCTCTCTGGGTGCAAAGATATCTATGGAAGGGAGTTTGTTTTACAGATTGACAGTGTTGGTTCTTGAATGATATCTTTAGTCATGGCAAAACTTCACTACCATGGGTGAAACGTTTCATTGCTACGCATGTGAAATGTTTACATGGAGAGAATTTTGATTATTGTGGATAAAAACGTTGCACTATGAAACAAGTTGTGCTATAAAAAGGCGGTGGATGAAAATTTGATTACAATTTGAGGGAAAAAATCCATGCATCACTTGAATGGAATATTGACTACGGAATAGTGGACGATGAATGAAGCCGTTAGACTGGAGTGGTTGGGGGCATGTGCACGTGCCTGTGCACGTGCCCATCGCGACATGAACTACATGAGTTTTTTTACTCATCCCATCACAACTAACATGTCTAATGGCAAGATAAAATCCGAGCAGGCAGAGGCACTTCTGAAGGAAGACGGCAAAAGTGCCGCTGCTACTGCAGATACATCGGCTCCATCGGCTCCTCCTGCATCGTTTGTGCCTACCAGGCCCCAAGTTCTTACCTCGCGAGACAAGAATACACAGCGCATGGTCGTGGTGCTTTCACAGGCATGTTTGGAAACTCACAAGGTCAGCGGCAGTGGTGGCGGCGACAAGTATGCCCTCTTGAACTGTGACGACCACCAGGGCTTGTTGCGGAAAATGGGCCGGGACATTGCCGAGGCTCGGCCTGATATCACACACCAGTGTCTCTTGACGCTTTTGGACTCGCCCATCAACAAGGCTGGAAAATTGCAGGTTTTTATACATACGGCGAGAGGTGTTTTGATTGAGGTCAATCCCAGTGTGAGGATCCCAAGGACGTTCAAACGGTTTTCTGGGTTAATGGTGCAACTATTGCATAAATTATCGATCCGCTCAGTGAACTCGGAGGAGAAGTTGTTGAAGGTGATCAAGAACCCAATTCTGGACCATTTGCCTACGAAATGCCGCAAGGTGACGTTGTCGTTTGATGCCAAGGTTCGCCGGGTGCAGGACTACGTCGCCGAGTTGGATGAGGATGAGAGTATTTGTGTCTTTGTGGGTGCCATGGCTCGTGGACAAGATACCTTTGCCGATGAATATGTGGATGATAAGATCGGATTGTCTGATTACCCCTTGTCGGCGTCGGTGGCGTGCTCCAAGTTCTGCCACGGGTGTGAGGATGTGTGGGGAATCATGTGACCGGGGTCACGTGGCTGTATAAATGCGTTGAATTAGAAGTAAACAAGTGCTTGTATGTTTTGTATGTTTAAGTGTGATTCGCAGATGCTTGTCTGTACATTCATACGTGTCTGTACATTCATACGTGTCTGTACATTCATACGTGTCTGTACGAAGATTCGTGTTTGTACACTTATGCGTGTTTGTGTATGGTGTAAGGATCTTTTTGGGAAAATGTACGGGTTTAATATGTGGTGGTGTAAGGATCTTTTTGGGAAATGTACGGGTTTAATATGTGATGGTGTAAAGGTTTTTAGTTGTGGTGTACGGGTGTTGATGTTGTGGTGTTGAGGTTTTCCATTTTCGGTGTACGGGTGTTGGTGTAAGGATGTTGATCAGTGCACTATCAGCTACACTGATGCTTCCTGGCAACCACAATGGATAATGCTAAACTCTCAGGAGAAGCTGCAGGCTCAATGGATGCGCCTGTTAAGGTTGAAGCAGACCTGAAACAAGCCTCAAACAATCCTCAAACACACAGCATTACGCCCAAATCCGGAACCGGAACCGGCGCCGAACAAGGTATGCATAAAACTCCAGAAGCAGCCGAAAGTTCGGCGCCCAAACCACCAAAAAACGTCTCCGCCGACGATCTTTACCGGCGGTCCAGCCAATACGAAGTGTGGTCATTTAGTAGTGGCGAACTCGAAAGCCGAAAGCGCCAAACGAACGCCAATGGCGCCGAAATAGCCCGCAAGCGGTTCCGCGAGGCACTCGACACGATGGCGGCGGAAAGCCCGGAAAAAGCAGCCCTTTTGGGGCAAAACAAGCAGGAGGGGGTGCCGGAGCTCATAACCTACGAGGAGGAGCAAAAGTTTGTACGATTTTTCGGGCAGCAGGCGGTGCAGATCTGCGCCCATTTCAACATGCCCACGCAGGTCAAGGCCACGGCAGTGCAGTTTCTCCGGCGGTTCTACTTGGTGCATTCGGTGATGGAGTACCGGCCAAAAAACGTGTTATATGCAGTCGTGTTTCTATCGGCGAAGTCGGAGAACTTCTTCGTGTCGATCGAAGCGTTTGCAGCACGGTTGCCGAAAACCAAGCCCGAGGACATCTTGGACCTCGAGTTTGTGGTGTTGCAGGCGCTCAAGTTCACGCTTCTAGTGCACCACCCGTTCCGGCCGCTCTACGGGTTCTTCCTCGACATGCAGCAGGTGCTCCTCTGGCCCGAGCCAGTCATGTACGACGTCAACATCGACACCATCGGGCAGCTCTACGATGCAGGCAAGCGGTGGCTCAATGAGCATGCGCTCTTGTCGGACGTGCCGTTCCTCTTCACGCCGCCGCAGATCGCCATGGCCGCATTGTACGACACCAACCGCAAGGTCACGGAGCGGTACTTGAAGATCAAGTACGGGTGTGATGAGAAGAGCGCGGCGAAGACGGCCAGCACGGGAGCGGCGCGTGCGGCCTACGAGCAGTTGGTCAAGGCCATCCGCAAGTGCATAGTGGTGGCGAAGGAGGTGGTGGAGACGTCGCGCGAGGAGAGCACGGTGATCGACGAGAAGTCGTTTTTTGCCATCAACCCACACAAGCTTTTGAAGAAACGGCTCAAGGCCTTGGCGGCGGATTCCACGCCCGCAGGCGAGAACTAGCGACATGACTAAGCACCTTGTGCTGCTGACTGAAGAATCACTGACCTAATCCTGGTTTTCTGTGTTTGGTGTCGTTTCCCTGGTCGTTTCCCTATGGTGGTCTGCGGTGGGTGCTGCACTGTATTGTTAATACAGGATCGTGCATTCTCTGCTTAGACACTCGGTGCTCAGAGAAGTGGGTGGAAGCAGTTACCTTCGCGAGTACAAAGTGGTTGCGAAGATCTGCAAAGGCTTGCAGGCGAGATCCGTTGGAGGTGGTGGATGAAGGATACTTGAGGCCACAAGCGCATTTGAAGGAAACAGAACCAAAGCGAACAGGTCTCTCAGGGTAGACCAGGTCTCTCAGGGTAGACCAAAGCCACAGGCAGTAGTACTTGGACTGAACGCGAACGGGACTCAAAAGTACAGGTTTATCAGTATCTTACTACTCTTAAACCTCTACGTTGTCCTCTATGGGTAACGCCTAATGGTTCTCCTTGACTTGTCTCCAGACTTCCCTGGTGCTAAGGATGGTCTCCGGGTTCTCCTTCATGAACTGTTCGGGTCTTGAGCTTGTCAAGATGGCCAAGTACGATGATGGAGCTCAAGTGTGCAGATCGAGTGGTCTGGCATTGGAGCTAGCGCTCTATTGAGCGGTCTCCGCCATAAGCACCAAAGGGTGAGCACACGTAGAAACTGGAAGCTTGACTGCAGACTATTCTAGGGCTAGGCAGGACACTCTAGAACCTATAGACCAGATGCTCGAACACGGTGTCAATCTGTGACTGAACCTTGAACTGTTTAGAACTGGTAATTATAAGATCGGTAACAGTCTGAGTCTGTACCTAGAGTAACTTGAATGACTGCAGCTCTTGGACTGTCTTTAAATCGAAATCATCCAATTACCAGAATCAGATACTATCAGATACAATACTCATACTAATACTCATACTAATACTCATACTAATACTCATACTGCCTTGTGGATTTCCACGTACGATCTGGTCAACCGGCCTGTCGTCATAAGTTTGCTCCAGTGAGCCATGGACAGCTCAGGGCATTCTGATCGAAGAACATATTATGATGGAAATGAAGGATAAATGATGAAAATGAAGGATAAATGATGAAAATGAAGGATAAATGATGAAAATGAAGGATAAATGATGAAAATGAAGGATAAATGATGAAATTGAAGGATAAATGATGAAAATGAAGGATAAATGATGAAATATATATGAAAACCGACCTACTTAGTCATATATTTATTCATAAATAATCCATCTTAGGGTTATAAATTATGCCCCTTTGGCGGGATTTAGTATTTATAGTAAATACGATAAAATGGGCCCATAAAATTGTCGGCCGAAATACGAGGCCAAGTTGACACGGCTTGCAACAATACTACCTTGAATTGGAGAACAGAAAGTTGTCTGACTTGTTGCTCTTTGGAGTCAACCAAGTCTTCTTTTCGAGTCTACTCAGAGCCGAGGAGTGAAGTTGTCCCTTCGATCGCCGTCAGTGACCTGCACATAGTGCATCATTGGTCTGCATACCATGCATCTACGAAGTACCTTGACTCCGTACCTGCTAAGTACTCGTTGACACTCCCTTGAATCATGTCACTTAAGTTTCGTGATTCGCAGTTGTATGGTTCCGCGGTGACCGACCGGATATGGTGGTTTCTGTCAAATCCTAGTGAAGGTAGATGTCTCTGGAAGGCAGTGGCCTGGAGGGGTTTGGTAAGTGCATCCGCTATGTTGTCTTCAGTAGGGACGTACTCAACACTTGTTTCTCCCTTCTTCACCCTGTCTTGCACGTGTTTTTCCTTTATGTCCACGTGTTTATTCTTACTTGGTGCGCTTCCAGTCCCATTGATCGTCAATACCCCTCCATTGTTATCTTCCAAAATCTTGGGTATCTCCACTGTCTGGATTCCGAACTCCTTGAATAAGTTCACCGTCCAAATTATCTCTTTCACTGTCGCGCTTAGCGCCATATATTCTGCTTCGAATGTACTTGTCGTCACCAAACTCTGTTTCTTTGATTTCCAA
>NKZV01001027.1:0-22543 GCA_002370175.1 Metschnikowia colocasiae
GGAGAGGAGGAGAGGAGGAGAGGAGGAGAGGAGGAGAGGAGGAGAGAAAGAGGATATGACAAGTTTAGTATTCTTTCCTCGACAAGATCGGTACTCAGTCCGGTACTAGTCCAGTGTCCAGGTACTAGAGACGTGACGAAAAAGTGACAGTAATGAGGCAGAGAATGGGGAATGAGGCAGAGAATGGGGAATGAGGAGAGAATGGGGAATGAGGAGAGAATGGGGAATGAGGAGAGAATGGGGAATGAGGAGAGAATGGGGAATGAGGAGAGAATGGCGAATGAGGAGAGAATGGCGAATGAGGTTGGTGAACTCTGGAACCGGAGGTAGAAGTCCGGTCTCTTATGGTACTGGTGGCCATCCGTGCTTATTCTCAATGATTCCCTCATGATTTCCTCATTCATGATTCCTCATGCACCTTCTCCAATTTCTTCTGCCTTCATTTCTCTATTCTGCTCATTCCTTAATTTCCATGTGGCTCTGTTCAAGCTCCATAGGCAGTTACCTGCACACTGCGACAGTAGGCCAGAGCTCGAGTCCCGACAATGAACGATGGCAAGCCCAGGCATGATGTCATGAGATTGATAGAATTTGATATTCTTGCGACTTGCGGTATGCATACATGGCTTCCATGGCTCAGGTCTCTGCTCGGGAACGAACAGCTCGGGAACGAACAGCGGGGTGCGTCTCCAGGCGTCCATGACATTCGGTGGTCGGCCGAGGTTGGCTTCTCTCTGGCAGGCTTGACTCGAGTATCTGACGGTAGTGCGCTACACATAATGGATGTAGTTTCGCATACCAGCACGGGCATGCCAGCACGGGCATGCTGTCACCACTCATTGCCTTATTTGACCGTGGTCTAGCTGCTTGTAACCTTCCATGTGGTCATCACTTCTGAACCTCTTTGCTGAAGTCGTTTGTATCTAAGACGTTGGCCCGTCCCCACCCTAAGCTCAACCAGATGCGGTCTAATGTTGGGCCTTGGGGGACTCTTGTGGGTGGTACCTGACCGACTTTTGTATGCTTGACAAGATTGTTCTCATTAAGCTGGCAGAACACCTGCTCTTAAGGCGCTGGGCATGGCAAGCAGGCCGCAGGGTGTGAGTTCCTGAGCTCTTTTCTGAATGGTGCAGCACGCTGACGTACTCAAGCAAATAGTCCTGAGGATCGGAAGTTAGTATTGACTGCAGGCACCTTCTTCCAGCTGGGTCATCCAAACTGGCTATCAAACACTCGACAAATAGACAGACACTAGACACAGACACTAGACACAGACACAGACACTATAGACAGTAATAGACAGTAATAGACAGTAATAGACAGTAATAGACAGTAATAGACAGTAATAGACAGTAATAGACAGTAATAGACAGNTAATAGACAGTAATAGACAGTAATAGACAGTAATAGACAGTAATAGACAGTAATAGACAGTAATAGACAGTAATAGACAGTAATAGACAGTAATAGACAGTAATAGACACAGACACTATAGACACTATAGACAGTAATAGACAGTAATAGACACTAATAGACACTGACACTATAGACACTGACACTAGACACTGACACTAGACACTGACACTAGACACTGACACTAGACACTGACACTAGACACTGACACTAGACACTACACTCATGATTATGTTGGTTCCACAAGACCTTTGGAACCAGCACACTG
This sequence comes from Metschnikowia colocasiae, assembly GCA_002370175.1. Classification (NCBI taxonomy): domain Eukaryota; kingdom Fungi; phylum Ascomycota; class Pichiomycetes; order Serinales; family Metschnikowiaceae; genus Metschnikowia; species Metschnikowia colocasiae. Next base: position 1,682 of record NKZV01001027.1, read on the forward strand.
CTGCATCAGATGTGGACTAAAGCCAGCCTAGTCCTGCGGCCGCACTCACCAAGAGTTGCCTAGTGTAATGGGACAGTACCTGTAGTCAGCCAGTTTCAGTGTCAAATCACTAGGTTAGTGGCCAGTAGAATATCTGCAATAACATGGTAACAGTAGTTCGATTCTTGACGGGTAGTACTTTGAGGGTATCGTTGATGAATTCAGCAATAATCAATATACCCACCGGGGACTATCTCTTCGAGTTCTAGCGCAGGCCAAGACAGCTCAAGTAGTTTTGGTATAGTATAGTGTAGTAGTCAGTACAGTTTAGTGTAGTATTAGTGTAGTAGTCAGTACAGTTTAGTGTAGTAGTGTAGTATTCAGTGAGAGCCCACGCTGCTGGATCAGATGTGGACTATCACGACCTCAAGAGGAGTCATGGACTGTCTGGCCGGCGAGTCAACACCCAAACCAGGTGTAACTCACTGGGAAACGGGCAACATTCTCTACTAGAAATCTCAGGCAGTTTGCCTATATGACCATGGAATTCTTCCCTGAAGATCAACGATAACATGGCTTTAGTACTAGACCCATACAGAATCTGTGAACTGTACAACTGGCAATCTGTACGTCAGTATTAGTGTATTCAGTATTAGTGTATTCAGTATTAGTGTAGTATTCAGTGTAGTATTCAGTATTAGTGTAGTATTCAGTGTAGTATTCAGTGTAGTATTCAGTGTAGTATTCAGTATTCAGTATTCAGTGTAGTATTCAGTATTTAGTGTAGTATTCAGTGTAGTATTCAGTGTAGTATTTAGTGTAGTATTTAGTGTAGTATTTAGTGTAGTATTCAGTATTAGTGTATTCAGTATTAGTGTACTCAGTATTAGTGTACTCAGTATTAGTGTATTCAGTATTAGTGTACTCAGTAGTGTTTCACGACCGGAGCACGTGCCGTCGTAGAAAGCGATACAATTCCGGTAGTAGGCTCAGTGGCAGGATGTGCATGAGTAGTGTCGGTAGTAATGTGCTTTACGTATACACACATCAGCATGATTCTGGTCAGGCATAGAGTGACATTCTTATTCTCTCATTCTTCTCTCATTCTTATTCTCTTATTCTCAGTTTGTCTATTCTGTCTCAGTCTATTCTGTCTCAGTCTATTCTGTCTCAGTCTATTCTGTCTCAGTCTATTCTGTCTCAGTCTATTCTGTCCCAGTTTGTCTTCTCAGTTTGTCTTCTCAGTTTGTCTATTCTGTCCCAGTTTGTCTATTCTGTCCCAATTTGTCTATTCTGTCCCAGTTTGTCTATTCCGTCCCAGTTTGTCTTCTCAGTTTGTCTATTCTGTCTCAGTTCTGTCAGTTTGTCTTCTCAGTTTGTCTTCTCAGTTTGTCAGTCTCAGTTTGTCAGTTTGTCAGTTTGTCGTTCTGTCCATCACTCTTTCCACTTCATCTTCATTCCCAACAATAGCGGCTATAGTTCCCGTTGCTATGGCCGGTTCATCTGTACAGCACCTTCTGGCCCCATGGTGCGCGGAGTGCATGCAGGCGCGGAACAATGTCAAGTGGCTCACCTTCACATCAATGCCTCATAATGGATGCCCAGCACCGCTTACGGGAGGCCGTCACCAACGGCAACCTCGCCATCACCAAGCGGCTCCTAGCGCGGTTCCCCGAGCTCTGGCTCAACACCGACCCGCGCCACGCCGGCTGGTGCAATCTCCACTATGCCTCCTACCACGGCAACTACTTGGTGTGCTTCCACCTCATCTCCATCATGGACCGCTACCGCCAGCGGGCGCTGCTCTTGGCCCTTGACTTGGTCACCTTCGACGACCTCACCGTGCTTCACTTGCCCATCTTCAACCACCACTTGCAGACGCTCCACTTGCTTCTCCAGGAGTTCTCGTCCGCCTGTTGGATCAACTACCGCGGCGGCCCGCAGCGCCGGACCCCGCTCCACTACTGCTGCGTCAACAACTTTGTCGATGGGCTCAAGTTGTTGTTGGAGTTTGGCGCCGACTGGGCCGTGCCCGATGCAAACGGCGACACCTGCTTGCACTTGTGCTTTGCCTACCACTCGTTGGCGTGCATGGAGCAGTTGATCCGCTTTGTGGTGTCGCTGCACCTCACTTTTTCCTCCGACTCCTTGGCGGTCTCGCCGGCCAAGGCGGGCCTGGCGAAGCTGGCTTCTCCGATGTTTCCCGCTGCGCTTGACGCCCCGGACGCCCTGGCCGAGTCTCCCCGAAGCTTGGCTGGTCCAAGTGGCTTGCCGGACAATGCCCCGCCGAACGCCCTAGATCCCCTGCATCACACTGATCCCGTGAAAGAAGCATTGAAGCGCCTTGAACCCCTAGAAAATGCCCTCAACCATAGACAGTACCCGCCGGTGTATCTAGCGGCGTCGTTCGACCTCCAGAACAACTACCCGGCCATGAAGACCGCCTGGGTGGAGCATGCGCTTGCGCTCATCAACTCGCCGCTGCACATCTACCCTTTTCCAAGCCCCCACATCGCAAACCTCGAGACCATCGCGCTGCCTTTGACCACCCTCCAAAACAACTCTCGGGTCTCGGAGAACTCCGGCTCCGGCGGCTCCGGCGGCTCCGATCGCGCCGACACGCTCACCGAGGAGCCGCCCACGCCCCTGTCCAAGCCCGACGGCGCCCTGGGCTCGCCTGTCATCCTGGAGACGGCGTCCCTGGGCAGAAAACATCTGGCTTCGTTGCCCCCTGCACACATTGCCGACGCCGAACGGCCCGTCCCCCGCCGCCGCCATTCCAAGTCGTTGGTGCAAGGCTTCGGCACCCGCTCGTCGTGGCTGCTCCAAGGCGGCTCCCCCATGCAGGTGCGCCCGCCCACCACCCCCCAAACCGTGTTCAGCAACCCCAAAAGCCCTCTCCAGGTGGAGTTCGCGCGGACCCAGTCCCGGAAATCCCTCAGTTCCATGCCGCAGGCTCGGCTGGCTCTGGACGCCGCAAGGGACTTCTTTTCCGAATCCAAGTTGTCTTCCAGCAAAGAAGGCGCTTCGGACGAAACAATCTCCTTGAAAAACCAGTCGTTCCCTTTGGTCACCACACCCGGCTCGGCCAAGTCTACACACCAGTTTTACTCGTCGCCGCTTTCTCTGTTTCGCCAGAGGAGTGTGTCCGGGTCGTCGTCCAGTGTGGATATCTTACGCAATGAACGGCCGACCGAGGGTGGGGTGGGCCGAAGCAGTACGGACTACGGGTCTCGCAACGGCAGCGGCAGCACCACGCCGGTGTCCCGTGTGCCACCCAGCGCCAAGTTCCAGCCCAATGGGACGCTCCGGCGCAACTCGTCTACTCCGTCGGTCATTAATCTGACGGGTAGCATGGAATACACGCCCAAGCGGCCGCTGATCAAACTGACCAGCGAGTTGCAAAGAAAGTTTTCCAATTCGTCCTCGGCTGCAGCGGGAGATGACGGCCGGGCGGACGCGTTGGAGAAGACGGCTATAGAAACCATGAAGACTGCGAATTCCGAGCCCGTCAAGGCTATGGCTGCAGAGTCCATGGAGCTGCTCAGCGAAGAGCGGGTGCTCACCTTCACAATCCCCAAGCGTACCTTGACGAAGGGGAAGTATGAGGACAAGCCCAAGGACTTGGCGTTGAAGCGGTCGGGAAACGTGAGCAGCATCAGCTTCACCAGTATTCGAGACGAGTGAACATGAGCTGGAATGAAGATAGACTGGGGAGACGAAGATGAGGACGGTGAAATGGAGAAAAAGGGGACGGTGAAATAGAGGACGGTGAAAAAGGACCGAGGAAAGAAAGTATCAAAGGTGAAGGAAGACGTGACCTAGTCAATTTAGACCTATTCTTATATGCCTGCATATACCCGCATGACCTCTCATCGTAGCACACGCGTCCTACTACTGACCAATGGCGCCGCCCCGGACAAAAAAGCAGGCTTCAATCAGCCGCTTCTTCTCCCCAAAACCCAAGGCAGACCTCCCACATGCAACGCCTAGCTCCCCCAGTCGTCTCAGCCTGTTCCTGAACACCCTGGCCAAACGAGCAGGCTCTGATTTGCCACCCACGCAACCCAAAGCCCAAAAGACGGCGTCTACAACCAGAGAACCCAAAAGCAGCGGGTCCAATGGCACCAAAGGCGAGCCCAACGAACCCAGCGGCCCTAGAGCAACCAAGGGCCGCGTCGAAACGAGTGTTTCCCGAAAGTCGGCGGATAGCGGCGGGCAGACCCGTGCATCCCCGGCCAAGGCGGCCAAATTGACCCCGCTAGAGCAGCAGTACACGCAATTGAAGCGGCAGAACACAGACAAGATCCTCGCCATCCAGGTGGGCTACAAGTACAAGTTCTTCGGGCAGGATGCCGTGGTGGCGTCACTGCTCTTGAACATTATGCTCATTCCTGGCAACATCCAGTTGGACGAGCGGGCCCACGAGCGGTTTGCCTACTGCCTGATTCCCGACGTCCGGCTCCACATTCATCTCCAGCGACTCCTCAACCACGGCTTCAAGGTGGGCGTGGTGAAGCAGACGGAATCCGCTGCCATCAAGTCTGTGGAGAGCTCCAAGTCGTCGTTGTTCCAGCGAAGGATAACGGCCGTGTATACGAAAGCCACTTATATGGGGGACGAGAGTGTGGACGACAAGACAACGGCGGACGAAGGTGGCGACGACTACATTGTGTGCATATACGAGAACGGGGTGGGCGACGAGACCAGCGTTGTGGGGGTTCAGCCCACCACGGGAGAAATCGTTTATGATGTTTTTCCCTGTTCACGTGATGCCTTGGACACCAGGCTAGCGTATATGAGTCCCAGTGAGGTGATTTTGATGGAGGATGGGGTCGACCGAAGCCCTGGGGAAGAAGAGAAAAGCGGCCCCGCGAAAGAGAAGAAAAGCGGCCTTGCAACTGCGTTGAAGCTCCAGTTCCCCAATGTCTCTGTGCACACTGTGCCCATACAAACTAGTGACCAGGTCCAGCAATCTTTGGAGCTGTTCTTTGGTCTGGACAAAACCAACCACCTCCCCGAATACTTCCACTTGAACTTCAAGCCGTCCGTGGTGGCGTGCATCAACGAGCTCGCCCGCTACCTCCACGAGTTCAACCTCACCAACATCTTCACCGTCACAACGAACATCTCGGCCTTCAGTGACTCCAGGACGTCCATGGTGTTGCCTGCAGGAACGCTCCGGGCATTGGACATTTTCCTGGTCCGGGACGACCCTGGCGCCCGCAAAGGCACCCTTTTGTGGCTTCTCGAGAACACGCTTACGCGGAGCGGCGCCAGCATGCTCCGGAAATGGGTCAGCAGGCCGCTCGTGCGGAAAGACGATATTGTCAAGCGCTTGAACGCTGTGGAGACCTTGTTTTCCGGCGACTTTGTGCATATTTTGGATGCGTTCCGGGGGTCCTTAGTGAAGTTGGGCAAGAGTGGCGTTGAAATCGACCGCTCCCTAACCAAAATTCACTACTCGGCCACCCAAGAAAACGACCGGGTGTCCAGGAAAGAAATCTACCTCATGCTCAAGTCCATCAGCGACATATTGCAGGTTTTTCGGGACTTCGGGCCTGCATCGGTGGCGGAGTTCCGGGCAAAGTTCCCCCGGGACCAGCTTCTTGCAGAGATCTTGGATCAGATGCTCCTGTTGAGTGGCGAAAATACCGTGGACGGGCTTTTGCAACAGATCGACCCCGGAATTGCGCTCTCCCTGCTTGATGCTTCCGAAATGAAGCAGAGGTTCTTTGACCTCGAGTCCGACGCCAAGTTCGCCTGTGTTCTCCTGGAAAAGGCTGCCATACAACAGATTGAGGACGATCTAGATGCAGAACTAGTCGATATCCGGAAGTACTTGAAAAGACCACAGTTGCAGTACGTGTCAGTGCTCAAGGATACGCATTTGATCGAGGTCCGAAACGGCAAGCAGACCGACTCTCTTCCTGCAGACTGGCTCAAGATCAGTGCCACCAAGTCTGTGTCCAGGTACAGGCCGGCCCGGGTATCTGCGCTTCACAAGCGACTCCAGTACCACACGGAGAAGCTCTTGCAGGAGTGTGACCGGTGCTTCAAGGTTTACTTGCAGGAAATCGATATGCACCATGAGTACATCCGGCTGGTGGTCACGTGCTTGTCCAAATTCGACTGCTTGCTCTCACTAGCGGCTGCAGGGAAGTCGGAGGTTGTGCACGTGAAGCCGGAGATTGTGGACCTGCAGGTCATCAAGATCAAACTGGGCCTTCATCCCATTCTCCTGCAGATAGGCCCCGCTGGCTACGTTCCCAATGACATTGACATTTCTTACGACGAAAACAGGGTGCTTATTATTACGGGCCCTAACATGGGTGGAAAGTCGTCGTTCGTCAAGCAAATAGCCCTCTCGGTGATTATGACGCAGGTGGGATGTTTCTTGCCCTGCACTCAAGCACACATGGGAGTCTTTGACTCCATCCATATCCGGATGGGCGCCAGCGACAATATTCTAAAAGGGCAGTCAACGTTCATGGTGGAAATGCAGGAGTGTGCCGAGATCATCCAAAGCTATACGCAGAAGTCGTTGGTGATATTGGATGAGATCGGCAGAGGAACCGGAACAAAAGACGGCGTTGCTCTAGCGTATGCTATATTGAAGTATATCATCGAGGACGCCAAGTCGCCCATAACGCTATTCATTACCCACTACCCGTCGTTGCATGTGTTGGAACAGGAGCACTGTGCAGTCCACAACTACCACATGGCGTTTCTCGAGCGGAAGGAAAAGGAGAGTGATTGGCCCGAGGTCATCTTTCTTTACAAGGTGGTCCGAGGGGTGGTTTCCAATTCTTATGGGTTGAACGTGGCCAAATTGGCAGGCATCGAGAAGGACATCATCGATGCGGCGCATGCGGTCTCGGAAAAGATGAAGCTTGAGTTCGAGGGCCAGGCCCTTCAAAAGAGTCTCCGGGAATTTGATAGGGAAGATGTTTTCGAATCGCTCACCAGAATTCTCCAGCTCGTGGATTCGTCACCGAACCGCTCTATTCACCAAGTCATGTGATCAAGTCAATAACATTCATTAATCAAACCATCAAACGTCCAAACATCAAACCATCAAACGTCCAAACATCATGTAATGTGAACAAGTATATCCAAACATGTGATCAAGTAAACATTCATCGTATCACTCAGAGTTTTGACTGTTCAAAAAGTTCACCACGCTTTCGTTGAAGGTTGCTGGGTTATCAAGGTAGATATGGTGCCCTGCACCTTTTACCATTTCAAAGCGGGCAGAAACACCCAAACTCTTGAGTTTTTCAACACAGTACTCACCCCCCTTGCTATTCATCCAGTCTCTATCTCCGTACATCCAGAGAGTCTGGATGCCAGCCGCTTTGAGGTACTCCACGAAACCCCGGTCGCAGAGAGGCAACTTTGGCACGATCTCATGGTTGATGAACTTGGTGATGGCTAACTCACCCGAGGCCTGGAACTGGTTGAAAATGGAGAACGAATACTCGTGCAAAAGGAGAATCAAACCGGTATTGTCCTGGAGCTCGCCCTCTGAGTTTGAGGAGAGGTTTTGGAATCTCTGGAACGACCAGAACGACAAGATCTTGGAGTAAAGCGGCCCCAAGTACTGGAAGAACTGGAACGGCGAAATGTGGTTGTTCCAGAGGGTTTTTAAAAAAGCGTTTTTGGGGAACTTAGGGCGCCCCAACTTGTCCCACAAACGCCCCAAGTCCTCCACACTCTCGTTGTGGTCGTCGAAATCCGCCGCGGCAAAGATCTCGTGGAGCGGGTTGCTGGAGATGTCGTGGTGGTTGAACTGGAGCTTCTTGTTGTTGAGCAAGCTAATATCGCTGGACTCGGTGCCCATAGGGCTCACCAAAACCAACTTCTGCACGCGCCGTTTTTGCGGGTCGTTGTTGTACTTTAAGAGGTAACAAGACGAGAGATAGGCGCCCATGGAGTGGGCCACGAGATCGAAAGTGGCGATATGCCGGGCCAGGCGCCAGGCCTCGATCTTATCGATAAACCAGCTCTCGGTGTCAATGATCTGCTGGATCTCCTCGGCTTTGGAGGCGTTTTTGGCGAGATAGAGAAGGTCCTTGGGGAACGTGGGGCGGGCGGAGTTGCCGAACCCGGGCAAGTCGATCACGTGCACCGTCATATTCGGGTACGACGCGGCCAAGGTCTCGAGGTTCTTGGCAAAGTAGCCCATGGCCGCCATGTAGCCGTGGATTACCACGACGTGACGCTCGGGAAGCGCCGGATCCGAGGTGTTTTTGAGCTCGAGCTCGTGGATATAGCAAGAGCCCGGCACTTGCGAGGGCACCGGGGTGTCTAGGAAGCGGGCGGCAATAGACCGACGGGGGCCCGGCGGGTCGTTTTCAAAGCGGACATTCGCCGAAAAGATTGACCGGAACAAGCGGTGTTCAATGTCCAAGTTCTTGCCTCTGGCGGCGGCAAAGTGCTGGGAATGTACGGATTTCTCTGTGGGCTCTTGCAGAGAGCGGTCGACGGCCCACCAATCGGCAAGCGACCGCCAGAGCCCAATGGACGACTTCCGGGCTGCGTGGCTGCTTTTGGTCTGCTGTGCAGGGTCGCCCATGGATTCCATGGCAGTGCTGACTAGGGCCATTTTGGGCGTAGAGATACTTTGCTCCACTGATAAGTGATGCGCGGATGCAGTGCTCCTGCACGGGTGCGCCTCTGTGCAGGCCAGAGATAAGAGCCCTTGAATTGGTAGGGCAGAGGGGCATGTCACGTGACCACGGCAATTCCCGACTCGGGCTTTTATCTTGCCTCGCCGCCTTTAGCGCAGAAGACGCAGCCACCTCAAGCAGCGTGTTTTGTGAACCTTGAAGTCACGTGATATCCACACCCGTACACCAGCAATACAGCACATCCGTACACCAGAAATATAGCACATCCGTACACCAGCAATATAGCACACCCGTACATCCCTATGCCATTACCTATTACTACCTACTATCTAGTAGCTAGTATTAGCTAGCACCTGGTATTGTCTATACTCTAGTACCTAGTACCTAGTACCTAGTACCTAGTACCTAGTACCTAGTACCTAGTACCTAGTACCTAGTACCTAGTACCTAGTACCTAGTACCTAGTACCTAGTACCTAGTACCTAGTACCTAGTACCTAGTACCTAGTACCTAGTACCTAGTACCTAGTACCTAGTACCTAGTACCTAGTACCTAGTACCTAGTACCTAGTACCTAGTACCTAGTACCTAGTACCTAGTACCTAGTACCTAGTACCTAGTACCTAGTACCTAGTACCTAGTACCTAGTACCTAGTACCTAGTACCTAGTACCTAGTACCTAGTACCTAGTACCTAGTACCTAGTACCTAGTACCTAGTACCTAGTACCTAGTACCTAGTACCTAGTACCTAGTACCTAGTACCTAGTACCTAGTACCTAGTACCTAGTACCTAGTACCTAGTACCTAGTACCTAGTACCTAGTACCTAGTACCTAGTACCTAGTACCTAGTACCTAGTACCTAGTACCTAGTACCTAGTACCTAGTACCTAGTACCTAGTACCTAGTACCTAGTACCTAGTACCTAGTACCTAGTACCTAGTACCTAGTACCTAGTACCTAGTACCTAGTACCTAGTACCTAGTACCTAGTACCTAGTACCTAGTACCTAGTACCTAGTACCTAGTACCTAGTACCTAGTACCTAGTACCTAGTACCTAGTACCTAGTACCTAGTACCTAGTACCTAGTACCTAGTACCTAGTACCTAACCAAGGAACAGGTCATCAAGTTCCAAGTATAGTTAGACACAGGTAGGAATAAGATGACTGAAGTATACTGAAGATCCACATTTATCAGATTATGAAGACCAACATTACCGTTCCAGTTTAGCGAAGGTTGTGTAACGCGCAACACCTACTACTTAGTCTCTAGGATTTAGGTACATTAGTCTAGGATTACTTTCCGCACTCTGATGTTTCCTCCAACCATTCCTTAGACCCATCTAGTACCTTATATCTAGTACCTTATACCTAGTACCTTATACCTAGTACCTTATACCTAGTACCTTATACCTAGTACCTTATATCTAGTACCTTATCCCTAGTATATCTAGGATATATCAGTACTATATCCTGGGTACTCAGTATTATTAGCACCTAAAATACCCTAGTAGTCTTCTCTGGTACTCACCATTACAGTAAAGGTGTTCTTTAAGTACTAAAGGTGTCTCATTACTACATAAAGGTGTCATTACTACAATAAAGGTGTCACTACTACAATAAAGGTGTCACTACTACAGTAAAGATGTACTCATTGCTACAGTAAAAACTGCTCTAAGTACTTTACTTTATACAAGTAAAGCTCACAGCTCTGTAGCCTTGGCTTACTTCGCCAATACTGTTCCATTTCTCTCCCTGGCTTACTCGAGTAGTTAGTAAAGCTCTTCTGTTGTACTCTAGGGCACTGCTAGTAACTAGTACTCAATACATTCTTCAGTACTATCATTTGCTATAAGAGTGCTTACATCTTCACTCAGTCCTCTAATCCGTCACTCTCGCCCACCTCTAGTAGTCAAATATCATTATAGTGTCTAACAGTCTAGGTCAAAAACCACTATAGTGTCTAACAGTCTAGTAGTCAAAATCACTATAGTGTCCAACAGTCTAGTAGTCAAAATCACTATAGTGTCCAACAGTCTAGTAGTCAAAATCACTATAGTGTCCAACAGTCTAGTAGTATTAGTCTAGTAGTCTTAGTCTAGTAATACGTCGTAGTCTAGTCTAGTAGTTTAGTCTAGTAGTATTAGTCTAGTAGTATTAGTCTAGTAGTCTAGTCTAGTAGTATTAGTCTAGTAGTCTAGTCTAATAGTCTAGTCTAATAGTCTGGTCTAGCAGTCTAGTCTAATAATATTAGTGTAGTAGTCTAGTCTAGTAGTCTAGTCTAGTAGTCTAGTCTAAAGTCTAGTCTAGTAGTCCAGTAGTATTACTTCACTACTCTAATAATCTAGAAATATTAGTCTAGTAGTCTAGTCTGGTAGTCTTTCTAATCAGTAATCTGTCTTAGTCTAGTCTGGTATTCTAGTGGTATTTGTTGAATTGAGATGTGTCTGATACAAGTTGAATGCAGTAACCAAAGGCAGGATGAGCAAGTGGAGCGCACATGTTTCAGGCGTCTAAAGGCAGGTTAAACAGACGCAGGTGCGGCCAATTATGCGTATCGGGGGGTAAGCGAGATCGAAGACTATATATTGAGTTCCCCTCTAAGTCCTCGGGTTTGAGAGGTAGTAAGGAAAGGTCAATAAGGAAAGGTCAATAAGGAAAGGTCAATAAGGAACAGGTCAAGTTCCAAGTATAGTTAGACAGGTAGGAAGATGACTGAAGGAATACTGAGATCCACATTTTCAGATTTATGAAGACCAACATTACCGTTCCAGTTTAGCGAAGGTCTGTAACGCGCAACACATACACTCAGTGTATAACAGCGAGGTTTCCTCCTTGGATTAGCCAGGGTCCTCGTCTATTCTAGGTTCAATACATACCATGATAAAACTATAGGACGAAAGAAGGTCCATTATGAGAACAACAGCCGGTGCACTGTTTGATGCTAACCATCCCACTAGCCTTGAAATGGAGCTATGCGACTAACTAAAAAAGGCATTTATAGGTAGTCAATAAATGATATGCAAAAAAGCTACTTCCATCTAGAATATGGTGGCGTATGCAGTACCCATGGGTACCCACTCCATCCATCGGTTCAGTCGGTTCAGTCGGTTCATAGAATGGAGCATGTGCACCACGAACCTGCACAACTCCGCCGTTCTACAACAGTCCTCGACATGTTCTGTGACAAGTAAAATGGAAACCAAGATTCAGAAGACGCAGCAAAGAACAGAGACCCGGGCCCGTGCCGTGCAAATACACCTTTGAGTGAAATTGGGTCGGGATGGCCGCGTACTGCATATAGCCTGCTCTTCCTAGAAACTGTACGGTTAATAGCGGTCGCTTCAGCGTGCTCGAGGTAGTCGAAACATGCCCTTGGTCGAAGCAACATGCCCTTGGTCGGCGCACGACCCGGCCCGTGTGAACAGCTTCCCTACTTCAGCCGAGTGCTCCCCTACGGCCCATCAGCAGGTGTACTTACCACTAGTAGGCACAGACGGAGTGCAGGCTTACAACCCACCCATATACTGAGTGTATGGTCTGGGTAGTACAACCCACTCATATACTGAGTGTATGGTCTGGGTAGTCCCGCGTCTCTACCACCGCTTGGGCGGCCACGAGAAGAACTCCTCTAATAATGTATTCTGATAAAAGTCTTCTTTCCCTCCATCTATCACGTGTCGTCAACGACCATTAATAACATTGACGCTCACACTGCAAGCGGCATTGCATTCAAGGGGGCGTGTAGTAACGGCAATCAGCCACCCTGGCAACGACTGCTGACGAGCGCATCAAGTGTCAAGTGTACAACAGTACAACAAACTGTAGCAACAGATACTAACAGATAGACTGCAACAACAGTATGACAACTTGACAGCCGAATCTGCGAGTTGTAACAACAGTACAGTACAACAGTGTATGAACTTTGCAAATTGGACTGGACAACAGTACAGTACAACAGTGTATGAACTTTGCCAATTGGACTGGACAACAGTACAGTACAACAGTGTATGAACTTTGCCAATTGGACTGGACAACAGTACAGTACAACAGTGTATGAACTTTGCCAATTGGACTGGACAACAGTACAGTACAACAGTGTATGAACTTTGCCAATTGGACTGGACAACAGTACAGTACAACAGTGTATGAACTTTGCCAATTGGACTGGACAACAGTACAGTACAACAGTGTATGAACTTTGCCAATTGGACTGGACAACAGTACAGTACAACAGTGTATGAACTTTGCCAATTGGACTGGACAACAGTACAGTACAACAGTGTATGAACTTTGCCAATTGGACTGGACAACAGTACAGTACAACAGTGTATGAACTTTGCCAATTGGACTGGACAACAGTACAGTACAACAGTGTATGAACTTTGCCAATTGGACTGGACAACAGTACAGTACAACAGTGTATGAACTTTGCCAATTGGACTGGACAACAGTACAGTACAACAGTGTATGAACTTTGCCAATTGGACTGGACAACAGTACAGTACAACAGTGTATGAACTTTGCCAATTGGACTGGACAACAGTACAGTACAACAGTGTATGAACTTTGCCAATTGGAATGGACAACAGTACAGTACAACAGTGTATGAACTTTGCCAATTGGAATGCACAACAGTACAGTAACGAAAGTAACTGCGAGCTGCAAAACCTGTAACAGAAACAGTCAAACAGAACATACCAGCTATCACCGAATGCTATGATCTAATCCTGGCCAATGGCTGCAAGAACGCTCCTCACTTGGCTCATTCGGAGTAGGCCGGGGGATGTGGTGGCGGGTCCACCGAGCCGTAGCTGGGGTTCTGCACAGCATGTGGCTGCACCAAGTGCACGCGGTTGATCGTGGGCTGGTAGTACTGGTGGTACACGTTGTGGTTCTGGCTCTCGAGGTCCACTCTGGCCTCCACGTTGGGCTCCGGGTACCGGGCGATTATGTACCACGAGTGAATGAGGCCTGGGAAATACCCGATGATGCAGAGCAAGATGTTGAGCCACGAGTCTGCCAGGCAAAGGCCACGCCGAAACCACACGGGGAGCGGCGGGAAGATGATGCTGACGGCAACGAGGAGGAGGTCAGAGAGGCACTGGCAACAACATAGGCACATGGTGGTAGGGGGGTAAGAGGCAGAGCTTATGGCGCGCATGACCCGCGCCTCACGTGACCGGTATCAAGACGATACACCCGTACACACACCCGTACACACACATCCTCCTCTCAACTGCCGCTCACTGTGTCGCGGCTCAAAACCAAAACGTCATCTCCAGCTGCCCAGGAACTCGGCTCGAAACGCGAAACCCGTACATCCCGCTACCCAAAAGACCTGCGCCTCATCCCAGCTCCGCCACCATGTCCTTGACCTTCACCGTAACGCACCAGAAAGAGAACCGGAAGGTCACGTGTGAGCGGTCCTCCACCGTGGGCCACCTTCTCAATCTGGCCGTCCAAAAATTCAAGCTTCCGGCCAGCGCTAGCGCCGCCTTGTTTTACGGCGGCAAAAGACTCGATCCCTCCTCACCAATTCGCTTCACCAACCTTCTAAACAACGGCAAATTGACCTTGGAGGTGTCCAGTATACAGGCAGATGTGAACTTGAAAGTCATAGCGTCGATTTCGGGCGTTCCGCTGACCCACATCTTGAAGGTGAAGACCTCCACGCTATTGCCCGGATTTGTGGAGGAATTTTGCGCCAGCAGCGGTGCTTCGTGGTCTTCCTCGGCCAAGGTCAGTCTCAGTGTCTTGCAAAATGTCATAAGCAATGTTCTGGTCCGTTTCAACCAGACTACGGTGGGTACTATGGTGGGGCACGTGCCCAGCGCAGTTGTGCGGTTGAATGTTGAAGAAACGGGCGCCAAAAAGGTTCCTCAAGGAGCAAAAGTTGCAGAGAAACGGGACGAAAGCGGGGCCTCAGACCGTATGGATGGTGTGGCTGGGGCCCAGGTGGAAGAGAAGGTTGCGGATGGGACTAAGGGCAGATTTCAAGAGAAGGTCGTGGAAGAGACTGAAATGAATAAGGGGGAAGAGACTGATATGAATAAGGGGGATGAGACCGATATGAATAAGGGGGATGAGACTGATATGAAGAAGGGGGATGAGACTGATATGAAGAAGGGGGATCCAAATGGAGAAGGTAATATTGAGCAGTCAAACTTGGAGCCAACTCCGGGATCAAACCAGCGTCGGACTCAAGATCCAACTCTCCAGTCTCTGCAGCCAACCCCGGAGCCGAAGCTGCAGAGCTCGAAAGAAACGCATAAGCCCAATCCTGAAGATCCCAGCGTGTCGGCTGCTCCGGAAAGTATACAACCAGAACAGGACGTGGTGTATGTCCCTCTGTCAGGCATACAAGCATACGAGAACCCCGACGAAGACTATGAAATGACTTCCATGCAGGCAGAGAAGTACTACAAGATCCTCAAGTCCATGCAGGGCCGCCCCAAGACCAAGAAGCCAGTGTTTGAGCCAAGCCACTACAACATCCGCCTACGGTTTCCTGATCGGATGCTCTTGGATCTCCATTTCGACGATCCTGCAGTCAAGCTTGGCCAGGTGCTCAAGAAAATCGACTCGTACATTACCGAGCCATACGTGAACTCGTATAAAATCAAGAACTCGTTGCCGCCGTTCCGGGAGATCTCCACCTCTTTTGCATCCAACAACACGCACTTGAAAGAGCTCCCGGAGTTCCAGCTGGAGAAGGTGTTGTTGATTTGGGAGCCGCATCGACCTGCAGGAAACTACTTGAAACAAGGCATAGCCAAGAAAGATGTGGCCGAGTTGCCTACGGTCAAGTTGGAGAGCAACCGAGGGAGCTTGCCTGACGACACTCCTGCACCCAAGAAGAAGACTGCCAACGGCATGCCGAAGTGGTTCAAGCCGGGAAAGTGATCCATTGGTTTGTACATCAACGTACTGATCAGGTCCGGATTCTGCTCTTACTGGATTCTGTTACTGCATCTCCTTGAATACTAAGATTCTGTTACTGCATCTCCTTGAATACAAGATTCTGTTACTGCTGATCTCCTTGAATACAAGATTCTGTTACTGCTGCTCTCCATGATTACAGATTTTCAATACAAGGACTACAATCTTTTTGATGACAGGGTCTTGACTCCTTGATGTCATGACCTGAAACTATTCTGAGTCCATGTATCTTTGCATGGCAACACTTGTCAAGTTCCTGATTATCAGGAAGCCACTGTCTTGTGTAATATTAAAACTTGCCCAACTTCTGTGAATATTGTGACCTAATATGTTATTGCTGCTTGATGACAAGGTACTCTGATCAGTGGCAGGTGGTGATGATTACTATTGAAGATTGCGAACAAAGGCAAACCGTAATCATTGTTTAAGTGAGAATATTTCGGTGGAAACCATTGGGAGGGCATTTCTCTAGCAACCCTAGGTAAGAACTATCGTTATCTTCAGAGGAGTATCTACAGAAATGAAAAAAAGTCATTCAATTGACGTCGACCTAGTTGAAACCATGACTAGTAAATCACGCCCGGCTCATTGCAAATAGCTGGTGGAATGCAGTCATAGATAAGTCCCGAGTCCAACAATTGTTGCTTGTTGATGGTATTGAATGTTATATCAGGGCAGCCTATTTTGTTTGTCGGAATACCTCCGCAGAAAATTGTCCTAAAGCACTCTTCTGGGGTTTGAGCGAGCGGTTTGTAACGGAAGTCAACACAACGCTCACCGTTGTTGGAGAACTCGTTCTTTTCCTCGGGAGACTGCTTCTTGACCTGCTTCTTCTTTTGGTTAGCCAAGTATCTTGCCTTGGCGGCCTCAACGTCATCTGGGAAGACAATGTTGCTTGGGTTGTTCATTTCCTCTTCAGAATGACGGACTGGTGCGGCTCCCTTATTGGTGGAAACGATTCTCTTGTCAAGAGTGTTGCTTTCGATGTCGACAGTTGGCATAGCCAAGACGGAGGAGGCGAGGAGGAGCAAGCTGGTGAACTTCATGTTGTGTTGATGTTGTGTTGTTGTGTTGTTGTTGTTGATGATTTACTACCGGGAAGTGTACCTTATATAGGCCAGGACCGGGCTGAGTCTTCAGGCTGGCGAGGACCCGGGCTGAGACAGCATTAAGAGAGCTGGACACCTAGCATCGGCTTTTCCAAATCCCTGCACCTGGATCTGTCGCGAAGAATAAAGTGGCCGGCAATCGCATTCATGCAATGCATTCAGCCCCAATGGCAGCCCACCAGCCAGAACAATGCTTCCGCTTACAAATGTAAACAACACTTCCGCTTACAAATGTAAGCAATGCTTCCGCTTACAAATGTCGCTCGTCAATAGACCATTTGCGGCAAGAGAATACAACAGGGTGATTTGTCAAATGGACGCACTGGGAGGCTTGCTGGAATGTATGAACAGCCGGTAACATGATGGCGACGGACGGAGTGGTGTGGGGTTGCGGTTGTGGCGGTTGTGGTGTTTTCTGTGGCCTTGGTGCCAAAGTCCGTTGGTCCCTGAAGTCAATGGTTTCCTGAGGTGTGCCTTGGCGGGTATTCCAGAAGTTGTCTGAAGTTGCTTTTACAGCCCCCGCGCGGCGCCTGCATGGCACGCCGCTAACGTCTTGTTTCAGCCGCTTGCGAGGCGCCTGCATGGCACTGCCTCGATCTCGAGACCCGTGCAGGACCCGTGAGCTGAGTCCATGCACGGTATGCACGAGTCGCGAGGCTTGGACCTTTGGGCCGTTGCTTTTCCTCGGTTGCAGAGTTGGAACTTGCAGCCGAACCACAAGCACCTCCGAGTTGCGTTGCGACGTGTCAAGGACCGAACAATAGACTGACAGAACAGACTGACAGAACAGACTGACAGAACAGACTGACAGAACAGACTGACAGAATAGACTGACAACAATAGACTGACAACAATGGACTGACAGAATATGGACTATGGACAGAACATGGACTATGGACAGAACATGGACTATGGACAGAATATGGACTATGGACAGAATATGGACTATGGACAGAACAATGGACTATCGGGTGTAACATATGGGGTAACAAAGGTCTAATGGACAATACGCGAGCAATGAAACATAAGGGACAGATTCATGGAGCGATACAGCAATGTTACAGTGATGGACAACAACGGTCACAGTTATGCATACGGAAGAGAAGAATAGGCTTGGTTGGCTGTTGAAGATTTTGGGGAAGATTTTGGGGAAGATTTTGGGGAAGATTTTGGGGAAGATTTTGGGGAAGATTTTGGGGAAGATTTTGGGTTGAAGATTTTTGGTGGTTCATGGCTTGTTTGAGATGCCTACAACGGATAGCCGCCACTCCGAGTCCCCGATCCATAATCTAATGCTCTATGCGCTTCACGGAATTGTACAGCCATCCTTCATGGCATAGCAAAGGGTGCCCTCGATCTTATTGTTGCCTGCCACCTCCATGCAACCATCCCCTTCCCGTTTTGCTCGTTTCGCTACATTAACGTTCAACAAAGGCAGTCGGTGTGCATTCGACCTTTCCCCAATGCAATCACTTTTTGCATATCATTTATTGACTACAGCCTATAAATGCTGGGGCGATCCAGGGGATGTACGGGTGTGGTACATGAGCACATAATTCCAAGCAATGCTGCCTGCCCAGGGTCACAGTCACTCTCCGGCTGTAACAACTGCACTCCATGCTCGATGCTACTGTCTCCGGCTCAAAATCACCACTGCAACTGAAACAACCACACTCCATGTTCGTCGCTTCTCCATGTTCGCCGCTTCTCCATGTTGTACTGGAGATGGCAGAGCGTCTGATTGGCTTGACTGATACCTGCATTTGGCCAGGCCATATCTCTACAACACGCTCTTGCACTCGGTCCAACAAAAGTCGTCTTCAGTGTGTCCCTCCGAACCAGTTGCTGAACAAGTTTTCCCAGTCACGTGGCACGCCAAGTCACGTGTAATTTTGCGAGGGTGCATCCTCGCAGGCATGTTAAGGAGCGCCAGATCTGGCCGGCCCAAGCCTAATCGGGTAGGCACACACCGCCACTGGCATCTCAAACAGCGGACGAAACTCTCAATCTCCATCTGCCCCCATGCAAAGCGTCTGCCCCTTCAGCACGCCAGCTCTGCATACAGACGCCCGTTCCGCCAACCACGATCGATAACGCCTCCTGTATGCGAAATGAGTCACCTGCCTAATCGGGCAGATATCGGGCTCGGAATCGCGCTTTTGGCCCGCGCACGCCCGGAAGCGGCCCGTATGGAGGACAAGAAAATTTTTCTCGCGCCTATATATATGGAGTCATCCGCACTGATTTCCGCTCCATATCAAACTTCACCTATTCTCATTATTTCCCCATATTCCCCACCCAAGTCATCCACAATGTGTGCTTAATAATATTATCAGATTAGGTTATATTTTTCTCAACAGAAAAAATTAAAGAAGTCACTTATCAATTCCCACTTGATAACTTTGAATCCAAAAGTTTGCTCCCCAATATGCTACTATAAATCCCGTTTACACTATGGTGTGCCACCGATCAAGTTAATCCTTGTTTTAAAACAGAATCCAACCGTTTGAAACTTTATCCATTTTAATTTACCATCCATTTTATTTCCGAATTGAATATGTCTGCTCAAGTTGTGATGTACACTGATTCTTACGAATCCGAGCTCCGCACGGAGTCGTCCGTGGTGCCCAAGGCCGAGGCCATGGACGAGTTGTCGTGTCAATTGCCCTCTGCAAACTTCCAGGCCAACGGCCACATGGAAGACTCTCCTATTCTTGTCCACACCGATGTGTTGGACTCGGTGTTCTCGCTGAACCTCGACACGTTGGACCTGGCCATGACCGAGACCCCGATGTTTGACGAGTTGGACTTTGCCATCGACGGCGTTAAGGTCAACTCCAAGGACGACTGGGTGTCGTTGTTTAAGCACGAAGAAGACGAGCACAGCCGAGGTACGCCCGACGAGGCGTTGGATGACTTGTTGGGAGATGACTTCAAGAAATCGTTCGACTTTATCCCTGCGCCCGTGGCGCCATCGGAGCCCGAGGTTCCAACCGCAACGATGCTCCCTACCCCAGTGATAGACGAGCTTCCACAGGAGGCCCGTGGCTCCGTCAAGAGAAAGCCCGTGGACCACTTGGGTTGCGTCTCGTACAGCAAGAAGCAACGCAGCCGCCCGTTGATGCCAGTGGAGGCCAACCAGGAGGACCCCGTTTCGATCAAAAGAGCTCGTAACACCGAGGCCGCGCGGCGGTCGCGGGCCCGTAAGATGGAGAGGATGGGGCAGTTGGAGCAGAAGGTCGAGGAGTTGCTCGAGGCCAAGGTGGAGTTGAGTAACGAGGTCGACCGCTTGAAGAAGATCTTACAAGCCCACAACATTTCATACTAATTGTTCTCGTCAATGTAATTCATTTTAATCGGCTCGTACTGAATGTCTCCCTAATCTATGTATTAGATCATGTGTCCGTAATATTTAACCCTTCTCGACTGTAACAGACTTGGCCAAGTTACGTGGGAAATCAACGTCAATACCCCGGTTGACTGCCAACCTCATCAATTGCAAGGGGATGACGTTCAACAAGCCTTGCAAACAGTCAACAGTCAATGGAACGTGCAATGTTGCAAATGCCTTTTCTCTCAAGAGATCGTCACCTTCATTGCAGATGATGATTGGTCTACCATCTCTGGCGGTCACCTGCTCAACAGCAGACATGACTTTAGGGAACAAAGACTTCTGATCGTTCAAAAACTCGGTGCACAAGTCCTTAATCTTGTCCTCCAAAAGCAACACTTTCTCGATCTGCTGTGGAATTTCCTTCAAGCCCTTGATGATTTCAACGTGACGCTCTCTCTTCGAAATAGAGTCGTTGGACAAAGAAAGAGCAAACATCACCAAAGCAATGTATTGAGATTTGTAGGCCTTGGTGGAGGCGACACCAATTTCAGCACCAGCATTGATGTGACCACAGTGTGTTTGTCTAGACATGGAAGAACCCACAGAGTTGANTTGTAGGCCTTGGTGGAGGCGACACCAATTTCAGCACCAGCATTGATGTGACCACAGTGTGTTTGTCTAGACATGGAAGAACCCACAGAGTTGACAACACCAACAATCAAAGCGCCTCTTTCCAAACAGTATTGCAAAGCCATCATAGAATCGGCAGTTTCTCCGGGTTGGGAAACGAAAACGCAAGTGTCATCTCTAAAAACAGGAGACTTTCTGTCCAAGAAGTCAGAAGCCAACTCAACGGTGACGGGTAT
>NKZV01001029.1:0-113256 GCA_002370175.1 Metschnikowia colocasiae
TTGCCGACGTGCATTCCTGCATAGGGCGGATCTAGTTTCAGTCCTTGACCTTCCTGTATCCCAGTTAAGTAAATCTCATGTCTAACAATTTTCCAAAGGCCTGTGTGGCGTAATGGTTAGCGCATTTGACTTCTAATCAAAAGATTCCGGGTTCGAGTCCCGGCATGGGTTACCGCGGTTTTAGCTCAGTTGGGAGAGCGTCAGACTGAAGATCTGAAGGTCCTGTGTTCGATCCACAGAAATCGCATCTTTTTGTACCTACCATATCACAGTATCCGATCTGCACTGCATGCTATTTAGTACAGGTATTACCTGGACTACAGTATCCGATCTGCACTGCATGCTATTTAGTAAGCTCTTTACATTATTATTCTGCACCATGGTCGAACTAGTTTAGGGATGCACCGCAGACTGCTTATTTAACGCCTAACACATTATTCTGCAATCACCCCGATAAAAACGAATTGTCCGTACCCGATACGGCCGCATGGAGGGCCACGAACCCTGAGGCCAAAAACTCATTAAGCAATGCCTCGCTTGCAATCACCTGGAAATTGAACAAGTACAAGAAGCTCACCTCAATCCGGCACAAGTCGCGGAGCGCTAGGCCCCCAACCGTAGCAAAGCTCTTTTGTTTCTGATATACGTCCTCCAACTTCTTGGTCAGGCACCGGAGCAGCGCTAACAAGAACCGGTGCACATTGTGCGGCGTTAGCGTAACTACCCCCAACACCACACACAATTTGTAGAGCATGTACGCACTGTGTATATACACCGCCACGGAAATCGACGGCAGGTAGGTGTGGATTCGCACAAGGAATTCCTCGATACTTATAGGCGGGGCCTTGGCAAGGCTGAAGTTGCGCACAAGATGCACGGCTTGCTTTTGCACCTGCGGCCGCATATGAAACACTACCTCCTTGCGCAACCGCTCGTTGCAGAGTTGTGAAATCGGCAGCCGCGCCTTTTCAAGGGAAGTGGCTTCAAGGAGCGTCTGCATGCATATTTTCGGATCGGATTCCGTCTTTGGTGGCGGGTTGTCAGGTTCTGTTTCGGAGTTAATACTTGACTGATTATAAAAGGGCGGCGTATCTCCGCCCTGATTTTCTGCAGCCACCTGACTAATTATACCCTCACTCTCTTTATTCTCCTTCGCTTCATTAATCCCCTCACTCGTTTTATTCTCCTGTTGATTCTCATTCTCGATTCTTTCATGCTTTAGCCTATCGAGATCGATGGAGTTGCGGAGGAGTTGTTGTCTTCGAAAGGCGGCACACTTCTCTGGCTCAGCACCCAAGTCTATGAGATCCTCCACCACTCGCTGGAGAATCGCCACGGCATGGAGCAAATGGAGGTTGTTGATGTCCTTGATATTGTGCTCGAGGTCAAACACAAGTTCGGCAACGTTGACTTCCAGAAGCGAGCTCGGGTCGTCCACAAACGTCTCGTGCGGCCGTTTGAGGAGAATATCTGAGACGTATTTGTTCTGGTACTCGGGCATCAGCGGGTAAATAAGAGGGACTAGGATGCACTCGTGTGAATGTGTTTAGGTTGGAGTAGCGATGCGGGCGCCTCGCCGTGTGTGCAGGCGCACCCCAGATCGAACATCCGATCCCCAGACAAACATCGGATCGCCACGCCAGAGCCCCCATTGAAATCTCGGAATGCCTATTGGTGGCGCTACCGTTTACAAGTTAAGTCTATAAGTTGTGTTGGATCCTCATATTGCTTCTTTGATGCTATTACTATTGTTATACAATCCTTCAGAGTGTACAATTTTGTCTCAACCTATTGTTATGCGTGACAAACTATGTTTTAGGCTATTATGGACTTTGCTATGACCTACTATCGAACAAGCCCGTGCTTACCCCTCTGTACTCAACTGTTTATGCGATGGACTCTTGTATGGAACTATTGTATGGAACTATTATATACTATCATTTTGATAATGCTATGGCTGATGTTCCCCACATCACATCACGTGACACATGCATACATCAGCATGGCATGATCTCTTAAACATAACAATCCATGCAGTTGTTTTTGTCGCGTTCTAAGACGGCCAGACTGTGACTCTCCGTGAATTTTGGTATCGGTGAGGACGGTGACTGATGGTTTGAAGACTATCTTCTCTTCTTTGAAGAACCTCCACTTTCCTCCATCTTCCGCTTCTTCCCCTCCTTGACAAAGTACTCCTTCTTGCGCTCCTTTTCCTTTTCCTGGCGCACCTCTTCCTTCTTGGCTAGCGTCTTCAACCGCTCCTGGTACTTCTCCTGCAGCTTGTCGCTTCTCTTCTTGTCCTTGCTCTTTTTCAACTCTTGGATCTTCTCCACCAAGTCCCGCATCTTCTTCTCGTCTCCGTCAACAATCACCGCCCGTTTCTCCATATACGATGGCTTGGACCGGGGCTTGACTTCCGACACCTGTGCTTTGAATGGAAGGTTCTTCTGGAGCGACCGTGGCACCTTCAACGCATTGAACTTCCGCTCCGTCCGCTCTACCTTCTTATAGGCACTATCGGCCAACAACGGAGTCTCCACGTTGTTCTCCGCCCGAACCCGTCCCGTCAACCGCATTCCCTGCCACTGCTCGTGGTCCCTCAAAAGCATCGACGTCACGGGATTATAAAACTCTTTCACTTTCACCGGGTACCACGTCTTCAAGAAAATCGTATCGGACATGAGAATCTTGTCTTCGAATGATGCCCGGAAGTACCCGTCCGGTTTGGACAAGGCCCGCTTGATCTCGCCTCGGATCCCCGATACCGTCCGGATCGAGGCGCCCTCGAATTTGGCCACCTCCAAGGCATTGCTAAACATGTCCTTGATGAAGGCCGTGTTGCGGAAAATCTTATAAGGATGTCCCACCAACTTCAACTTCTTCACAATCTCCACGGACGAGTTCAAGTCCTCCACCACACCTGTGGCTGCGACTCTGAAGGACCCCGTGGTGGACTGCTGGTCGATGATGTTGAAACCCACAAAAGTTGTGTTCGGAGCCACCAACGGACCATAGAACGATGCGAAACAGTACGCATGCTCTGGGGTGTACTTAAGCATTCTGTTTCTGGTCCGGGAATCCGAGGTTGTATAGATGGGAATCGTCTGGAACCGCCTCCAGCCCAACGAAAGAATCAATGGGTCCTGACTCTTCAAGATCTTCTTGTGCCACCGGTGTCTCTTGATTCTCACGTTCATTATGCCAAACCGGGACTCGGTAGCCAATAAACCGCCGAGCACAATGGGGTATTCCGGCTGCAAATTCTTGATAAACTCACACGGAAGCTTTTCAAACACAATCTTCACGTACGAGCCTGCACGGTATCCCTCGATGTTAACTCGGGTGTGGGCGTCCATCTCCTCAAACTGCGCCTTGTTGATCTCCAACTGCTTGGCCATCTTGTTCTTCTGGAACTCGTACCATGTATCGGCCTCTGTATCGCCCTCAAAGTCCTTAGCGCCGAACTCCCGGTCCTCTTCCTCTTCAAATTGCAACTTGAGCTTGGCCTTCTTGGCCGCATTCAACTCTCGTTTCTGCTCCACACTGAGACTTTCGTCGTCTTCGTCGGCACTGTCTTCGTTGTCGCCGTTTTGATCCTTTTGCTCCTCCTCATCGAAATCAGCAAAGTCCTCGCTTTCGCTGTTGTTGGGGTCCTCTTCCTCGTTGTCTTGGTTTTCGCCATCACCTGCCTCCAAATCCTCAAAGTCTCCTTCTTCGTCCTCATCTCCTTCTTTGTCATCGTCGGTGATTTTCGGTGCCACAAGAAGCCGGGCTTTGAGTACCTTGTAACCATTTTCGTACTCCTCGTCACTATCGTCGATCCTCGACGAATCAAACTTATTCTTTAGCTCTTCCAAAGATGGGAACTTGGGCACGGACGAGTCCAAGTCGTCGGTGTTCTGAGCACTCTGCTTCTTTTTGAAGAAGTTGTCTTCGTCCTCTTCAATATCAGACTCTTC
The DNA here is from genome assembly GCA_002370175.1 of Metschnikowia colocasiae. NCBI lineage: Eukaryota > Fungi > Ascomycota > Pichiomycetes > Serinales > Metschnikowiaceae > Metschnikowia > Metschnikowia colocasiae. The sequence continues at coordinate 3,960 of NKZV01001029.1, forward strand.
GTCGGAACCCTCCTTGTCAGACTCCTCCTGCTTCCACCTCTTGACGGCATCCAGCGGCTCGATATTGTCCAAATATAGAAGCTTGTTTATGTCCCAGCGCCGACGCACTGAGCCCTTCAACTTCGATGCCATTTTCGTGTATGACTGCTCGTCATCAGAAGACAAAGACGAATCCTCCACATACTCCAAAGTGTTTGCGTTGGCCGAGTCTCCAAAATCGATTTCCACTTTCTCTCCGCCATAGTGCTCTTCGTCTTCGCCCTCTTCGTCTTCGCCTTCCGACATATCGTCGAACTCGGTGTCTTCTTGCACAGACTTTCCGTAGACCCGGGCACTTCTCAAAGCTGTTCTGCCGGTATTCTCTTGGGTTTCCTCGTCTTCGGAGACTAAGCCCTGGAGCTCCTCGTCATCATCATCGGGATTGGCTGCTTCGATGGCCTCGGAATTGGAGAACAACTGTAATCCAGGGCCTTCGGCAAACCGTTCATGTGTGGTCTTGTCCACGCCCTGTAAGCCCGTCACCAACCGCTCTCCCTCACCCATGTCCTCGTCAGCAACGTCGCCGTCTCTCTTGAACGATTGCTTTTCTCCCACATCAATGTAAACCGCGTCCTTGTCCACTAAAACACCGCCCACATCTGACATAGGGGCGTAGATGATCTTTTGTTTATCCTCCAATCTCTTTCTTCTGCGTCTTCTGAGAGGTGCCACTTCTTCACCTGCAGCAGCAGCTTCTTTGGCCTTTTCCCTCTCAATTTCATCCAATTTCTGCTCGTAGTAGGGCGTGGGGCATGGGTCCGGCAATTTCTCTATGCTGTGCACAGTGTAGTCACCTACACCAGCAATATGCATCTTGGCGTCTTGCGCCAGCAAGGGAGTGCCGTGTAAGTAGCCGTAGAAGGCCACATTACGATCACACTTGTTGTTTTCAGCAATCAACTGGGGATGGGTCAAGTCCGTGACTCGGTCACACAATAGGTATGGATGCTCGTTTCTCCACTTCAACGGCCGGAACTTCATCACCGACATAAACCGGCATAAGTTCAAGATCTCTCTGTCCGGGTACCGGCCATTAATCACACCGGAGAGGTAAAATAACTTGGCACCCTGGTAAACCTCGGTCCAGAATCTATGCTTCAATCTCTTCTTTGATGTTCTCAATGTGCTTTGGGACTTGAACAAGTCCAAGTGGGTGGACACTCCTAAGACACGTGGCATTCCGTGGTGCTGGGCGATGTTCAAGAACTCCATGGTCTCCATCTCCAAGCCGAAGTTTCCATCGATCAAAAGAAGCACCAAGTCTGCGATCTTGGCGGCATCTATCATGGAATTTAAGTCGTTCTTGACCTCAATAAACGTCAACCGTCTTCTTTTGCCGCTGACGATTGTGATGGGGCCCTTGACTTCGGTTAACGTTGTTTTGGTCATTCTCTTGACAAGCGACTTGATCAACGTGGTTTTTCCCGTTCCAGGGGGGCCCACAATGGCCACAATCACCGGAGGCGGGTCATCGTCGGGAGTTCTGTCCACCATGGGCACGTGAAGCTTCTTTTCGTTTTTATCGTGGGTTCTTCTGGCTTGGCGCTCCAACTTCCGGGGAGCAGCCACGGCAAAAGCCTTGGCGTTGAAGCCATTCTGATGCAATTTCTTCTTGGCTGTTTTCTTATTGCTATCCCCCCCTCTATGGGGTTTGTTGGTTTGCTCCATATTGGGGTATGAATAGTAGCGCAGCGATGAGAAGGCATCTCAATATTTTTCATGAGATGACACCCGTACCTCCGCATCTAGTGCATTTCACCACCCACAAAAAGGCTCCGGCCCCAAACCCACCAAAGCGTCCACACGGTGAAAGTAACAAAGTAGGCCAAGCCTAAATCACTTTCACATTACATACAAAAAACGAGGCTCAAGTATCTAATTTGCTACTTGGCCTTGTATGCAATCGCAGCATACACAAATGCTGCGAACGACTGCGAAAAGCGACAGCCAAAAGCCCAAGAACCAAAGTAGCCACAAATTGATGCTTGCGGTCAATGAAAGTTCGCTGGATAGAATTGTTAATAGGGATGGTATTGTGCCGGGTGAGCCTTGCGGCGGTCTGCTCAACGCGGTCGGTGCTCCTCTTCTCCGGCTTCAAAGTTCACCGCAAATACGCCATCAGTTTCTTTCCGCTCCACATTGAACACTCGGTGGTCCTCACCAAGTGTAAAAAAGGCGAGGCCGTCTTTTCCATCAGTGTCCCTCTGAATACCACGTCAGACGAGTTCTCGTCTTTATTTTGCACGGATTTCCTGAACCCGCTTTCCTCGGCCGCCAGCCCCGGGAGCATCAAGTGGCATCTCCAAAAGATTCGCAACGTGTTGCCCAAACCCAACAAAACCGGAATTCTCCAGCGGCTTCAAAAAAGCGGGGCCTTTAGTTTTATACGGACACTTCTTACGGACCGTAGGTTCGGACGAATATTTCATTGGTACGAAGACTTGGCGGTTGATTCCAACACAAGCCGGTGTTTTCGAATGGCCCGGCGAAAACGGTATGCCCATCTGAACCTTGTATTGTTTCTTCCCACCACATTCGTGGGTGTCCTCTTTTCTAGTGAATCGGAAGGAGGGGGCGCTGAGGGTTTAAATAGTGCTTCGGTAGGGGGCGTCCCGGAGACATGCATGGGTGGCAACGACCAAGAAAGGGGGGTTTCAGGTGTGAAACATGCCACAAAAGCACGCGACGCTGAATATATAAGTGGGGTTCCCGCCCCACCTGGCAGCCCCACTGTTCACTATTTGCAGCCACCCTCGCACCCTCATATTCAGGAAACATCTCTGGTTTTTGCACAGGGTCTGAAGAGTAGTCCGACTGATGAGGAGAAAAGTCCGACTGACCAGGAGAAAAGTCTGAATCTGCAAGAAAGTCCGACTGAGCAGCAGAAAAGGGTACAGGCTCAAGATGCAAATTCTACACACTCTAACACTATGGATGAAGGCGTCCCATTGTGTCCATTGGTGGCGGATGACTATGCCACGCATTGGCTCTCACTCCAGCTCAGCCTGGCCAAATTGGTCTACTACGTGCCTTATTTGAAGTCGCCGTCGTACTGGGACCCTCGGTTTCCAAAGACTTCCCCTAACGAGTACCCCGGCACATGGATGAGCGATGTGGACTTGGCGGAGAGATATACCTACAATCTGCTGGAACAGGCGGTTTTGTCAGCGGCGCTTGCGATCACGTTGGAGACCATGCACACCAAGCTTCAGAGCTTTGGGCCGCGGTTTTCCAGAATCATGTTGTACAAATTGACCATGCTAGCAAAGTTGGATTCAAATTTGGTGCTTGCTTTGTTTTTGTCCTCGGTCGACAAGGCCAAGAGTGTGAGCGTGGTGCAGGCCCTACAGGATACTTGGGAAAGGAGTATACAGGCGTGAAACAAGACTGAGTGAGGGCCAGACTAGTGAAACTCGCCTGAGTGAGACCAAAGAAGTCTAAGAGTGAGTGAAATTCGAAATTCCGAAACTCAGGGTTGGAAGCAGAGGAAGTATGATTGCACTGAGGCTGAGCCCCATGATTCGCGTTTTCATCATGTGCATTCTATAAGACAATCTATAAGATTCTTTCGGCCTTTGTAGGGGCCGACTCCGAATAGTTGGAGTATACCGCGCTGGACTGGACAGATTCGTTACGAGTATGGGTCATGGGCTTCCCAGTAGGCTCGACGGGAAGGTTACCCAATGTGTCGTTGCTGAGGGTGTCACTCAATCGCGTGATATCGCCATTGTTCTTTGGCGAGGGATCCTTTGACGAAAACTTGCGGCTGAGCTTGTCCTTAAGCTTCTCACCAAAGGTCTTCTCGATACTGTCGTCGCTGTTGGCGAGATTAGTACCGGAAGACGAGAACTCAAACTTTTCATCGCTGTTGCGGTCCAAGAGCGAAGCGTCGGCCTCATAGCTGGACTCCGAGTTGTTTTGGATATCATTGAGACGATACATTTCAGTCTCCCAATTTTGCTGGTGATCCTGGGCTGCTGCGCCCAAGGCAAACAACTCGTTTTGGGTCTGGGCCTCGTGCGTCAAGGACTTCTCCGACTGCTTATACTTAATGGACGACTGCCTTTGGAATGAGGTTCTGTCATCCTTGGCCGGAGCAAAGCGAGCATCAGGATTTTTGGACAACAATGCCATGACGATGAGTCCGATGATCATCATCAAAAGAACAAGAGAGAAGGCAGCGTTCAAGATGAAAAACACCCAGCCCATGATCGAAGCCACCTGAGCGGGCTGGCCGAAAAGATCCGAGAAGAAGACAAACAAAAGCGAGTTGATGGTCACCACCACTGCCATGCAGTAGTTCAACACGTTGGTTGGCTTGTTCATGTATGGACTTTGGATGAATAGGAAAATCATGTACGCCAAGTCGAGCACGAAGATTACAATGGACGACACTTTTCCGGAGGCCTGGCACAAACTGACGAAGATGGCCTTGACAAGTCCATACAGCACCAAAACCATGCCGAACCAGTACTTCTGGGCATTGAACATGGTGTAGCAGAAACCGAACTTGTGCAAAACCCGAGTTTCTCCATACAAGAGGGCGGCTGGGTTGTTGAACTTTCTCAGCGAGCGAGTGCCGTGCAAATGGGTGTTCCAGAATGAGTATACCATGATTCCAATGGCCAAGATGAGGGTAAGGCACGCCAACACAATCACGGCAGGTGAGTCCCGGACGGTGAACTCAAACAACGACAAGATCACCAACTGGAGAAATCCAATGTTGATGTATCTTAACAAAGCGCCCTTTAAGATAATGGGGAAAGAGGAGCGGAAGTGCGAGAGCCTGTTTGGGTTTATTTTGTTCATGCGGATGAGAAGCACGGCAATCAGATTCACCAACACGAGCACAACTGTCAAGACAAAGCCAATGAGTACGAAAAAGGCAAACCCAGTGACCACTATGGACGTGGGCTCAATGTGCGAGTTATACCCTATGCGCTTGATGCCCCGCAAAACAATCAAGTTTTGGTTGGAGTTCAACGAGAAGTCCAACGACCGCTTATGGCCCGGCGTGATGGAGTAGTCGTTCTGCACATATTCGTGCAAGTTCCTCAAGTACCCCAAGGCTCTCTGCACCAAGATCTGCTGGCTGGTGCTAAGGAAATACAAGGAAGGGCTGCCGCCGGTGGCCTGCACATACCACCGGAAGATCTTTTGCATGAACTCGACCCTAATCAACCCCATAGACCAGGCCAAGTTTTCGGACCACGCGGAAGCAATGGGAGGAACCCGGTCCACGCTCTGCATACACACAACCACCACGGACTGGAAGTACAAGAACAACGAAACTGCATTGGTGGCGATATGGGACGCAGCGTTGGAGTTGCCAAAAGTGGACATGACGGCGGCAATAAGAAGACCCAACCCGGCAATGCAGGCGGAGGCCCACTTGATTCCGGTTTGGGAAACGGTTTTTCCATTGGTAAACGACGTTTGGAGGCACGACAAGCGCTCGCCGTTGCTTTGGTCATAGACGTTGAGCTTCACCACCGCATCAATGTCCGGAACATTGTAAGCAATGTTGGGGATCTGTCTAGCGTACGACTCGGAGATGTATTGGATGGACTCGATCTGCATTGTTCCAGGATAGATGGGGCAAAACTGCTTCCACCCAATGTCACACATGTCGATGGTCTTTTCGATGATGACAAAGCCGTATGCATACACCTGAATGTGGGCCATGACCCTGGCAGAGATTTCCGTGGTCAAGTCGAGATTGTACCGCAACGACCGGTCATCCGGGTTGAATGTGACGTTGAAATATGAGGGGGAGATCTGGGAGTTGGACATACAAGTCACAAGCGAAGTGGCGGTGAGACTTCTTTTGGCATAGACCGGGAGAGTCCACGCTAGTAAGAGCAAGAAGAAGTTCATTTTGCAAGGCTATGCTAAAGCTATGATTGAATCGATGCTCTAATGAGGAGAAGCTAAGTTGAGCTTGTTTGAATAAGGAGAAGCTGTGCTTGCTGGAATAAGGAGAAGCGGCTCAGGCTACGCTTAAATGGCTCTCGTTTGGCGTTTGAATGGGCGGGCCGTTGTTTAACCTATAGTTCCGGAGTTAAATTAAGCTTAAGCTCAGGAATTCTCGGATATGGCTCGGAATCACACTCCTAGGAGGTTCTATTTTTATCACCAGATATGGATGCTTTCAGCTTGGACGCACCAAGATGTTCGAAAGAGGGACTCAGCCAAAAAGCTTCAAATAAAGCTTCAAATGGGTTGTTTGAATACACAGGGAAAGCGGTGTTTCGAGGGTTAAGGAGAGGTCTAAAAAACAAAGGTTAAAAAATTCCTAGCCCTGGAACCGATCCGAAGCGCGCAATCTGGGAATGGGGATAGAAAAAGAAACGCGCACACATGTGCACTCACGTGCTATGGTTTGCTATGCTACCTGAGAGAATGAAGCACTGTGAATGGTGTCGTGGGGCTGGTTTGTCATCGGCCCAGTTCACCGAATGGGTGTGATGAGGGACTAGGGGACAGGGAGGGTGTCTCAGCCATGCACGTGACCATCCATGCACACACATTCACACATTCACGCATTCTCGCATACACACGCGCATACATGCATAGTGACACGTGCATATAATCACGTGGTAGATCGCGCACGTGACCGATCGTGCAGGGGCCCATTGTGCATGTGACGGATTGGGCATGCGCGCTTTACATATCTGATGCGAACCTGTCACAGACAATGGCGCAGTATGGGTCAAATGCCAGGTCTGACGTGCCGAAACATCTATCAGGCCAGGAGTGCACAGAGCGGAGAATGTGTGTGTGTTTGGCATATAAGCAGCGTATACATACTGTGCTGAAACCTGCTTGTGCATAATCAACTAAAAGTTCGATGGGTCCTGCTCATGGTCGCAGAAAGATACGGGTGCACGGGCATCACGTGATTTGTCATATGACCATTGTATAACCGACCATTCTGAATCATACCATTCTGAATCATACCATTCTGAATCATACCATTCTGAATCATACCATTCTGTTGTCTGGCTGCTAGCGGCTGCTACTGCTTCTCTAGCTCCAAATGCATTAGTGAATTTTATTAACTATTGAATCTGACTTGCCAGAATCAGTCTGTACAAGACTATAAGGGACAATAATCAATAAGCAGACCCGGTTGCTCAATCAGTGCAGTCAATGTAGGACATCACAAATGGTACTCCATTCTTGCATCTTCCACGTTGCCAAGAAGTTCTTCCCCCCACACGTGCCGGATCACATCCCGGAACTCTTTTGCGTACACCACCTGGATATTGTACTTCTTCTTAAAGTACTCTTCTGGTGCCGAATCCTTGAAGTCCACCGCTGCGTTATCCTTAAGAAGCCCGTTCAACTGGCTGGCATCATTGATCTTGCGCACGTACTGATCAATAACGTCCCTTCTATTCTCCCTGGGAACCACAATCTTTTCAATCTGCCCTGTCAAATACGCTCCGAGCATCTTCTCCTTGAGCCCCCCGATGGGCAAAACAAGCCCCCGGAGCGTGATTTCCCCGGTCATGGCAATGTTCAGAGGCACGGGTTTCTCCAAGAGCAACGACAAGAACAGCAACGCCATCGTGATGCCTGCAGATGGTCCGTCCTTCAGAATCGCCCCGCTGGGCACGTGCATGTGCACTTCGAGTGTGTTGAGCTTCTCGAGCAACTCTTCCGTGTTGCGCAAGTTGAGAAGGCCTTTTTGTAGCGTGTTCTTGATAAACGTCATGCCGATCTTGGCACTTTCCATCAAAACCTCGCCCAACCGCCCGGTCATATTGAGAGAAGCTCCTTTTTCGTTGGGAATCCCTATGCTCTCGAAAATAAGCACTGACCCTGACCCGTCACTGTTGTAGGACATTCCATTCACCACCCCGTATTTGCTGGACATTGTTGGGAGTTCGACGATTTCGTTGCTCAAGTTGGGAAAAGGTAATCCCAAGTACTGCGCCAAGTCGTACTCCTCCACATTCTCTGAGTATGTGGATTCGCCTGCCAATGAGTTGGAGTACTCCACAGCCTTGAACCGACAGATGGTACCGAGTTTGCGCTCGAAATTCCTCACGCCTGCTTCTCTCGTGTAATCGAGAATCACCTTCTTCATGACCTGCTCGTCAATCTTCACCTGCGCCGACTCAGGAAACCCGTTCCGCGAGATCTGCCGAGGTAACAAGTACTTTTGGCCAATCACAAGCTTTTCGCCATAGTCATATGCACCGATCTCAATCATCTCAAGACGGTCAAGAAGAGGCCGCGAGAGGTTGTGAGGCTCATTAGCGGTACAGATGAATATCACCTGCGACAAGTCGATGGGGAACCCGATGTAGTGGTCCATGAACTGGGTATTTTGCTCGGGGTCGAGCACCTCCAACAATGCTGCCGCAGGATCGCCGTTGATCTTAGTCGAGCTGTTCTGGCCTCCCACGATCTTGTCGATTTCGTCCAATAAAATCACGGGATTCATCGACCGAGACTTCCGAAGCGCCTGCACAATTGTGCCTGCCATGGCGCCCACGTACGTTCTGCGATGTCCCCTGATCTCAGACTCATCTTTGACTCCACCTAATGAGACCCTCTGGAATTTTCTTCCGAGTGTGGTCGCAATGGATTTGGCAAGCGAAGTTTTGCCCACTCCCGGAGGTCCTGCCAACATGATAATGGGTGATTTGTTCTTTTTCGAAGCAAGAAGGCTTTGCTGGTATGCACTGTTGTCCTCGTTCTTCTTTTCCTTCTCTTCATCCTTTTCCTCTTCGTCGGGTATGATAATCGACTCTCCGTTAGTAGACTCCCTCTTGAACTTCCGGTTTTCCATTTCGATCTTGCGCTTTCTGAGCTGCTCGGCTCGGATCTTGGCGAACTCTTGCTCTGCATTTGCACCCAAAAGTTTCAAAACAACAAGGTACTGGAGCAACCGCTCCTTGACGTGCTCCAATCCATGGTGATCTTCGTCAAGCTGCCGGCGAGCCTCCTGCAAATCGATGTCCTTATTGGATTCGAACTTAGACACATACTGGTCCCATGGCAAGTCGGCCACGATCTCCAAGTAATTTCTAATCACATGGAAGTCCGCATTTCCTGGAGGTGAGTTTTTGATCCTCTTGAAGTCCTTGACGATCAAACGCTTGCTGTCGTCTGAAATCGACGAAATCTCAGGGAGCTTGTTCTTCACGAAATCAGTGATTGCGCGGAGGTCGTCGTCGTCATCATCGTCGTCTGGAGATTTCGAATCTTGCGGCTTATCTTGTTGGTTCTTGGACCGAACTAATCGCTTCTGTTTCAGATCCGGTTTTCCCTGGGCAAGCCCCTCGAGCACCATGCGAATGGACTTTAGCTGGTTGGCCACGAGCGTTGCTTTTTGAAGGTTGGAAGCCTCATTATGAAACCAGTTGTTAGCCATTTCTGTGTTCTCCTTCAATGTTTCAAACACCGTGTTTAATTTGTTGATTGCGGCCACCACCGTCTCGGCCCGCTCGTCCAATTGGAAGCACTGGAGGATTCGTAACTTTTCATGGCTTGGGAAGGGTATAATCGCTGTTGTCAAGTCAAGCACACGAGAGAGGTTTTTAGACGACTCATTGAGAGACCCACTGAGGAGTTTCTGCAACGTCGAATAAGCTCTCTCGAAATCTCTGGACCCTGCAAGCTGAAGGAATAGAGCATTAGCCAACGGGTTCAACGTGCTGAGGTCGGACTCTTTTTTGTTCACCTTTAATGTGATGGCCTGCCGGTACTGCACCACGAAATTGTTCATTGACGCAAAAAGTGTATCTGCTGCCTGTTGAAGTTCCTGGATCTTGGCGCCACTGTCGGCTGATTTCTCTGACCAATCAATGGAAACCACTATTTCAGGAACCTCCTGGGTCAGACGCGGTTTGGAGCCCCGCACTATCGCCTGCAACGTAAATCTGACGTTGTTGGACTGCTCAGAGAGCCCGACGATCTTGCAAACTGTCACTGCACTGAGCTTGGAGTTAGTTTCGGCAGAAGGGTCAATTTTGGACAAATTAGGATTCACTGCCAACACCAACCAACTGAGATTCCCTGTTACATCGCCTGTTTCAGACCCAGATTTCACACTCGCCTTCATTTCCTTCTCTGCACGATTGAATTGAGTGATTCCGTTGACAGCATCACGAGAAAGTTCAGCACCAGCCGCCATTTCAGAGCTTGGCGACTTGTATTCCGCTAATAATTCTTTTGCCACTGGAACTTGCGCCACCTTTGAGCCGTAGCGAGCAAGCAACGCGGCTGCTTTTGGCCGCAGAAGCGTCACGTTGTACACTATTCCCGGCATGAGCACCAAGGGTGTGTCAAATGTATACTGGGGTAGCAAGAGCTGTTGGAAAATGCCGCCGTCTTTGCGTGAAGTTGTATTCTTGCGACCCATGATAAGGAGGTAGTTGTCTGATTTTCGCTGAAGTACCTGTCTAGATATTTTGAGATGAGACGCTCAGCCTAATACTTTAGTCTCTGAATTTGATGAGCGTCTTGTAAGGGGAGCGAACTTGGATTTGAATGGGTTGCTTTTGGAAAAGAAATGGGGAGTGGTTTCTCCACAAGAGATTGATCCGCGGCCGCATGTGAGAGTGCCCCTCACGTGAGCACACGCACGTTCATGACCCAGATTTTGAGTTTCCCCAGAAAGATGCAAAATTGCCCGCATGAATCAATTCTGTCGTCGGCACTTGTAAGATTTGATCAGTGTCTTCTTAGCATGGGTTTATAGCACCAATCCGGAAGATGGATCGAACTGTCACTGCATAATGAATATGGAGTATGACCTTATCTGGAGAATTCACCAAATAGCTAGACCCAGTTCATTTGAATGGAGTATGACACGAAAAGATTTGGTTAGAAACGTAGCTTGCGTTTAAGTTTGAAAATCTATCTTTTATCTTCAAATTTGAAGTTAGAGCACGTCTTTGAGAGACACTTGGCCTGTACCCCTCTGCAATGGCTGCGGCTGGGTGTCGGACTTTTTCCAACCAATCATGAAAATCACATTAAAAGTTGCTGGAAGAGTAATACCGTTGGGGCCTTTCTCTCCGTGTAAGCTCTTGCAGATTTCGTTAGCTGCCAAAAGAACATCTCTGGGAAGTGTCTGGGCTCGAGTCAAAAGACTATTTTGTTCGCCCATATGTTGAAGCTCTCTTGCCATGGCTACCAAATCAGGAAATCCGCCCACCACGATGTCCTCAGTATCGATAGTGAGCATGCTGAAACCAGCACGGTTCAAAAGACTGCCGATATCTTGTAGTTTGACTAGCGGGGATACGCGAGGAGACATGCCTCCAGAGCGTTCTAATTCTGCAAGTTGAAGGGAGGTGCGGAGCTCATAGAGCGTATCACCGCCAAAGATGGTTCCCATGAAAAGCCCGTCTGGTTTGAGCACACGGTGAACGTTGGCCAATGCTGCGGGTAAATCATTTATCCAATGCATCAGAAGGTTGGATACAACGGCATCGAATTGCTCGGAAGCCTGTAATTCGGGGTGGTTGAATGCCTCTTCATCGGCAACCACGCGGGTCACTTGGCCAGGGAACTGCTCGTCGGGGGTCAAATCATTGTCCCGGTGAAGCAATGCCTCTGCCAGCTCCACCATCACGAGCTCATGGATTTTATCGCGCACGGTCTTCTTGTCGGCATTAAGTTGAGCGATGATCTTTTTCTCCTCGTCCAGAGCATTTTCTGCCGTACTGTTGGTACACAACGACCTGAGAAAGTTGCCCAGATGAGCACCCAAGTCTAGCATCCGATTAAAATCACGCGTTATGAATGCTAACCGCTCAATGGTGCGGAGAGCCACCTCGTCACGAAGGTAGTCTGCTTTTCTAGAGACCTCGGGCTGGAGTGCTGGCGTACGGGCTTTTTGTATGGTTTTGGCTGCTCGGTCAAAAACCTGGAATGGTTTGCTCAGTGTAGCAAGTCTTCGTACAAACATCAGGTATTCAAGTGAAGGGTAAAGACTGAGATGAAGATTGAGATGAAGATTTAGATGGAGATGGTAGATGCTCCTGTTTTCTGCAGTACCGCGGTATCACAAGTTGAGTAACTATGACATGGAATCAATGCCAACCAACATTAATCGGCACTTGAACCGTGGATTGACTCCTGTCCCTGGGCAATGGGATCCAAGGGGCAAAACTGCGTTGTTCCCAAGCAAGCGAAAGACACCGCTTGATCCTTTTCATGAATCTTGAAAACAAAGGAGAATCGGGGTCTTATGTACTTTCTGGTGGACTTTGTGCATTACATTAGGGGGTGCATAATGTAATGCAACTCATGAAACAAACCACTTCGCATCTGCATCATGTCTACTTGTATGGTGACGCATATCGTTTTGCAACCACATACGTTGTGTGCGTGCCTAGTGTTTCAACAATGCACTGGTGCAGGACCGCACCAAACTCCGATAGTATATAAGCAGCGCATCAGCACGACGTGATCGCAGTACAAAGTGCAGCACTGCTTTATGTGGTTTTGCCCTGGCTAATTAATATATAATTGATATCAAAAACAAGCGCGATGCTCCGCCTGAAGCAAATTGTGGAGAGGCTTCGAGTGGCTCATGGCAGCCCATCATCTCTAGCCCATCTTTACTGGAAACTTCCCAAAGCCGAGCGTCTACGCTGCCAGCTGTTATGTGCTGAAATCAACCATCCCTGGCAGATATCCTCGCCGCTTTGTGCGGTTGCCGGCATAGCATTGGAGCAAGCACTATTCGTGAATCTTTGTTCGGATAATCACAACATGATTTGGTCCATTGCAAGCAAGATCAATGAAATGCGAGTAGCAGGAAGAAAAAGATCGGATGCCATACAATCAAGCGATAGCTCAAGCGAACCAATTGACGTCAGGAAGTCTGTTCGTCCCATCGATTCAGAATTCGAAGTCATCACGCCCAAGATTTATCTCCTATTGTTGCTGCTGATCGTCAAAGCACGCTCAAAAGCACAGGTGCCTCTAGCATTCCAGTTGTTTAGGGAATTTAGCACTCTTCTGCCGCTGGCGGCCGAGGCTCTGCTCGCATGCACGCTTTTGTTCTCTACAGCGGAGTTTTGCGATAACTTTTCCCTTCTTTTCGACTTGAGACTTGTGTTTGAGAATTGCATGATTCAGAACTTGGACGAATCAGATACTCTCGAGATGCAGTATGCGGGAGCTACTCTACATATTCTTCTCAACACGGGCCAGTATTCGCTGGCCGTCAAGTATTTGGAAAAAACGCTCCTGCTGGTGGATGCATATCCTGCCGGAAAAGTCTTTTCAGCCCTTCCAATGAGCAAATTCTGGGCACATGCGTGCTGTGCTCGTGACTCTCGGGTACTTGCAGACCTGTTAGAAGCATACCTCATGTGCCAGGATGTTCCGGCCATACTGGCCAGTGCCTGGATGCAGTACTTGGGTCTTGGTTTGGCTTACAATGACCATAAGTTAGTCAAAGTTGTTTACGAGGCTCTACTGGATTTAGGCATCTCCCTCTCCGAGTCTGTTTTGGCCCAGATTGTGCAAGTATTTTCGACCCAGGGCGATGTGGACCAGTGTACCAAAATAATAGAGCAGCATTACCTATACCTTAAAGGCGAAAGGGCATTGACGAAAGAGTTGAGTCTTTCAATCATTCTGGCATATTGCCACCATCTAGCGGAACTGTCTGGGCTGGAGGACTTGTCGTGGTATTCTGTCTTGGATGTTATACATTCTTTCTCGCGAAGATTGCATTTTACCTACCACGAAATTTCGGACGCTGTTCTGTACAAACTCAATCATTTATCGGTTGAGGACGAAAAAGTCAAATGGGCCAAAAGAAAGGATAAGTTTCGGGTGAACCAACAGCTTGAAGCACGTGAGACTCAGATGGAGGAGCTCGACGCCAATGAAACCCCAGTATTCAATCCTGAGTCTTTGCTGCTTCCCAAAAAAGCCACCAATCCAAATGTCCGTTCAGGGCAGCAAGGAAATATCCTACGAAACATGGAGGCCCTTCTGGAATTCACAGTTTTCACTATGGAGTACATGCAACAACAGAGTTTCACTTTGCATGCCAAGCAACTCATTGTGAACTGCATTTTGAGCCACATCAATATTTACCAAAACTTCTCTGCTGCAGCGCATTTCCTTGGGGTACTTCGGAAAATTGAACCTGAGTTCGCTGGGTCTTTCCTCGATTCGGATCTGCATGAAATTCTATTCGAAAGTGTCTCAAGATCACCAGCATCGGTCAAATGTGGGTTGTTCTTGTATCAGAACCACATCGAAAAAGGATGTTCGCTTTCCCAGCACCAATTCGAGTGTCTTGTGATATCCAGTCTTCGAAATCTGCACTACAATCTGCTCCTTGAATTCTATTGCCATGAGCTTCTTTCCCGAGGGTTCTCCCCATCGGAATACGTAATCCAGCGTATTTTACGGCATAAACAAGTGAATGATGAGGCCAGAAAGCTTGCGGCAATTCTTCAAGACTGCAAGCCAGGAAATGAGGCGTGGATTGCAGAACAGTGGTCTCGAAACAACTTCCAAAGCTCCATGGAAGGATTGCAAATTCCGGAAATGCATGCGCCGTATGCTGAGTTTGATGCACGTGATTGCAAGCTTTTGGAAAAGGTATTTAAAGATGATACCATTTGAACAACGGCGAATAAGAAACAAAAGATATACTTTAGCGAGATGCCCAACTCAACTAGTCTACGAGATGTCTTCCAAGATTATGGGATTAAAAATAAACCTAAACACGTTTGTTTATAGAGGGTGGGAAGTCCGAGTGATGGACTGAATGTGCTACTAGAGCCTGAAGGGATCATTGACGGCGTTTTCCAAATCAGCAGCGCTAATTTCAACAATGTGTCTTTCGTTGAAGCCAGGAAACCGCCTGCTTTTCTCGAGGTTTGTGTCATCCGCCAAGTTGGAGAAATTGGACAGGAAACTGTGGGCCAAAGTGGAATCCATGGCCATGCGCATGATATTATCGGCGTGACAAGCCAACGGATCGAGAGAAGAATCCTCCGAAAAGCTCAACTTGCTGAGGTTTTCTTTTTGCACTGGAGTTTTTGGATCAGAGCCATTGTTACGTACCGGAGTCAGCTGGACACTGTGTTTCCGATATTCGGAAGTGTCAGTATTTTGGATCTCCCGCAACGGAGAGGCAGACTTGGTTGATGCGGACGATACCTTTTCTCCTCCAGGCAATTGGATCTTGTACTGGGAAATCTGGCGGCGGCTTTCCTGGAAGATGTCATCAATGGGGTCGTCGATGGACAGAATTATAAGCGACTCCGGGGTGTTTGGATTGCTGCACGTGAAGCTCTTAACGTAAGGCTCCTTGGAGATGTGGCTGACGGGAGCAGTCTGGGTGATTTGGAACTCCAAGTTCTTGTTAATCTGCCCTTCTCTGGACAATTCGGACAGCCGGGGCTTCATTACTTCGGGCCGGGGGAAGTTGTAATGTAGCGACATTCTTGTGGGATGTACTGGAAAGCCTAGGGTGGACTCAATGGAGCAAGAAAATTTTGGTTACACGAGGACAATGCTTGGTTACTAGGCAGATTAAGCTGGGGGCAATCAACTTACAATGGTGAAGACTCTAAGTCGCACATCTCACTTATCGCGATGTTTACCATTTGGCCAGATACGGCGCGTCACGTGACTCACAATAGGTATTTCTGACTTGGTTACGAACTGGCTACTGCGTTATGAATGTGAATCTGGCATCATCTATTGTGATTGTGATACTCCAAAGTTCTATTGTGAGTGTGGATCTAGAATTTCATCTCTTAGTGAGCATGAATATGGGAACATGTGTTGAATATGTCGATGAGTGATGGTCGTTGACGATTTCCTGGTCAATGCTGATACGTGGATGAATTGGAGGCCTGTGAATGTATAACGTTGGCCCCATGAAAGGAGTGCTGTGCTCAATAAGAGTACATCAAGAGGTCATTTAGGCACAAGATGCAAAGGTCACCCGCGGGAAGTCTATCAACGGAGTCAATTAAGAAACCCTTTTCTGGATTCCACATCCAATCAACTCTCAAAACTATTTTGACCTCAATGATACCACTTCCAGGCACTATGCATGAGGGGGCCGTGCAGGAATTTCCTCAGAAGCAGGTTCCAATAAAAGGCTGTTCCAGACTGTTGTTTCTTCAAAGCTTCGTTTTTGAAGGAATGGATTCCTCAACATTCTGGTTCCTTCGACGTATGTTAGTTCCTTTCGTTCAACCTTTCCGTGGCCATCTTCTTCGGTAAGATGCGCTTGTGAGCTTGTTTTAGATACAGAAGGATCGAATCAGATTTGGCTGGAGACGAGTACGGCGGTGTCGGTGGAGAGTTTGCTTTAGCGAGGGATTATCATATCTATGATTGGCCTCCCTCATACTTTCTCTTGAGCCGTTCATCCACAACAGCATCATTTGCGTGAACCGAATCCACCGGGCATGGAAGAACGGAATTTGCGCCCACCAAAAGAAAGCAAATGGCAAACGTGGACGTGAAAATCGATGAAGTCACTCTATTCCTCAGCGTGGCTCTAAGCATGTTTGTGGAGATGGAGAAGATGAAAATCGGGTTTTTGACTAGGAATGAGGGAAGGAGAGGGAAAACAGCTCGTTGTGCAGGACAGAGGGATAGATGTCTGACAATGCTGGGATGAAGCTGGAAATATGCTGGGACAAATGCTGGAGCTAGTGCAGACAGGCGTCTGGAGAAAAGCGGTGAAAATGAGAAACAGAGGGTGTGCGATTGGGACGCCTGTCTGCAGGACTCAACGTGCGAAGAGGATACTCACGTCCGATGATTGGAGGGGGTGCACGGGTTTTTCAGTAGCATCAAAAAACTCGGTGCTCGAGAACCGATGCTCGAGGGTTGGAGGCTCTGATTTTGCCCGAGCCTCGTCTCTGGATTTTGGAAAGGGCCGGAGCACCCAAAAGCAGAGCCCTCGGGCGGGGAGTTTGTGCAGGACGGCTTGTGGTTATATGCAGGCGGCTCTATTTGTTGCACCCACGATCTGCTCTATTGTCTTTCAAGAGTCCATGGAGGCGGACAAATGTTCGGGATGTTTACCACAATGATAAGCTCAATTGGGGTATGGCTTGCTGATCATGGAGAATCCAACGGCCTCCCAGAGTCACAGATTCCTCGAGGGACTTACTCGAGTTTGCTTGCAAAACAGATCTTTGGACTAGAGCAGAACCATGATCCCCATTGCTAGTGGAATTTACCATTCTTGTCGAGGCGAACCTGGCTGAACGTGAAGTTGTGGTTGCACGGCAAGTGACCAGCCAGGTGATGAGCACATCGACTGACTGTTATTCACAGATTTGGTGTTTCTGATTGATCCGGCCTCGGTTCTCCATGGATTCGTCCGCTGCTACTACTGCCGGTCCAGATACTCAATTGGTTCTTGAATTCCCCGTCCAGGGGCTCGGAGTGCATGGGTATCCAATAGCCACCCCAAGGGCATATAAGAATGCCTCGAGAGCTCAGTTGCTCCACTGAGGGAGTATAGAGCTGGAAGATCGCAGGAGATGGATAGTGACGCAAGGCTGATGGGAAAGTCCAGGCTATGCAGTGGCGCAGGCCGTTCCATGGCCACCAATATCTAACAGCCCGCACTTGGGTGCAAGAACTTCTCAAGAGCTAAAGGGCCAATACAGTGCTGCACGTTTTTCCACCCCTCCAGCAGACCGTCATCATGTTACTAGTTGAGGACGACAGCTTTTCCCGATTGAGAGATCAGAGACCTCATGCTTCGGAACCTCGCTGGCACGACACACCCGTACATCCCCAGGGTGGTACCGCATGGGGAGACTTTTCAACGGCAGATCAGTCAAAAATGTATTTGCCATTGAATGTTAAAGTCGCTTACCTCAACGAGAACATATTCCTAGCAGAGAAATGCTTATTACTGGGCAGTAGTTTGGTCTGCACATTCTTCTGCGTCCAGTACACAGGGCCCTGCTGATGACACAATCCGAATTTTCAATAAATCGGGTGAATGCGTCTTTCGGCACCAATTGGATCCCCACTTGGCATCACGCCCATTCGGCGCATACTAAGTCATTGTTCTTAAAAATGTCAGAATGTGCATATCTCATACACAAGTCAAGAATTAGACTTAATGTCAAGATGATAAAGACGAGAAAATCATCAAAACACAACAACTTAGTCAAGTGGAGACAAGAAAACGAAATTTCTACTCGAGTACTACCTTGGAATACTACTACTCGAGTACATAGCTGAGTATCTGGGTCGGTAATCTGGAGTAAACGCCAGACTAAATGAAGCAGCATTGGTGCACCTGTTTTGGAACTTGCACTACTTTTCTCGCATACTTAAGGACAGCATCCCATGGATTCGTTGAGACTACCAACTTCTTTTTGCAAGTGGACAGAATCGTTCCCAGCAGCTTGTCCTCCAGACATCTGGGGACTTCTCCAAGGTGTACTCCATACACGGTACTCCTCTTACCCTGAACTTCTCCAAAGTCCCAAGCTAATATGGTGTGCTACAGGAAGGATCTCCAACATCGGTACTGTGTAAGGTGTTAGTTCAGCGTTCTATCGATAACCCCAGATACGCGCAGGCGTGCGGGTATGCAAGCCCAGCGTGGGCACGGCAGTCCATGGGTAGCCCATAGAATTGATTGGAGTCAGCGTCAGTAGTAGTCAGCAGTGCTGTATAGTGGACTAGTTGCAGTCGGCAGTGATGGCTCATAGTATTGTAGCACCCAGTTGAACAGTACACTGTCTAAACGTACATTTACGTAGTTGGAGATCTCGTGAAGTTAGTCACTCACACTATAAACGTGTAATCGTTAGTATGTTCATTTCGACAGCTACTAAGTCGACCAGCCATTGTAGAAGCCCTTGGAAAGCCACTACCTGGTGTACTGGCCCACTGGTCTCAGCAGTTAGATAACATTTCAATAGTTAAAAAGGTAGTATTACAGAAACTTGATGTTGAATACAGAAACTTGATATTGAATACAGAAACTTGATATTGAATACAGAAACTTGATATTGAATACAGAAACTTGATATTGAATACAGCTAATCACATCAATAAACCAAATATTAATCTGTTAGAATTATTATGCGACCTGGGCTTTAGCCTGTATTCGCATGGGGTTAAGCTTCACTGCTTATCAATATTTAAGGATCGTCCAAGAACGATAATGCTCGTTGGATTCGACTCTTCCTGACGGCTACGCTAATAGTAGGAACTCGCCGTTCAGACTACTAGATATAGAGATATCTTAATGACTGTAGTATCGTATTTAATGGAGTTCTTCCTTCTTCAAGAACTGGGCTTACCTTCGAGTCCTTATATAGCTAGTCAAGATATAGCTAATCATCCTTGCTTGCTCTTTTCTCTTGCTCTTTTCTCTTGCTTGCTGTGTGGCTTGGATTGATGTCACACATTCCGGTTACATTCCATTCCGGCTGCAATCCTGCATATAAGCAAATAGATTCAGTCCTTGACATTCCTGTCCTTTCGTTCTGGTGTCCTGTATCGAAGTTAAGCAAATCTCATGTCTAACATAATCTATTCATCTATCATAACCGAAATATTAATATTCATCATATACCTCACAATTTGTAGCCCGGATGCGAAACCGTGAGCAATGATAAACTACCACATCCAGTTACTGAATTGATACCTAAAATAAACTGCCATATTAAAGAACTATATAACTAAATCGCCCAACCTTGAGATCAAAGTAATCTCTATATTTGACATTTTTATCTGGTTTCTAGAACATGCCCATCTACTCTGGTGGAGTATTCACCAACGCCGCAGGGCGTGCTAATGAAGGCCTTGTAGAATACCCGAGTCACCCAGAATTAGCAAAGGTTACGGTGACCACGCCCATGACAGCCACGTTAAGCTACTGGCCAGGTCATGCAGTTACAAGAAAAATTAAATAATATAAAAAAGCCATTAGACCCCCGATGGGTAACGCACTACCCAGGATCAGATAAAGCCACGCTGTTCGAAAGTCTTCTAACAGGAAGATTCCCTTATGGAATCTTCTAGAAGGGAGACATGGAGTAGGAACGAGCTCTACTGCGGCATTCGAACAGCCGAACGCCGTAGCGGTTCGCCTATATATAGACCCCGGGACCCCTTGGAGGCATCAACGAACAAATACATGAACTACAAAGTACTAGACGTTATCAAAGAATCTAACAATAACAGGTATTTTAACATATAAATCTTTAAATAATTTAATATAAACTTCTAATGCTAATTTAGATACAGTATATATTTTTCTTAAATCTATTTCATAATTAAGAGATATAAAGTATCTTAATTTTTCAACTATATATAATAAAATAAGATCATTTGAAGATATTCTATCAAACAAACTTTGAAATCAAATTTATGCCCGTATAGTAGTGTAGTAGTAGTGTAGTAGTGTAGTAGTATAGTGTAGTAGTGTAGTAGTGTAGTAGTGTAGTGTAGTAGTATAGTGTAGTGTAGTAGTATAGTCTAGTCTAGTCTAGTCTAGTATAGTATAGTATAGTATACTAGTGTAGTAGTATAATGTAGTAGTGTAGTAGTGTCTAGTATAGTATAGTATAGTATACTAGTTTAGTAGTATAGTAGTATAGTAGTATAGTAGTATAGTAGTATAGTAGTATAGTATAGTATAGTATAGTATAGTATAGTAGTATAGTATAGTAGTATAGTAGTGTAGTAGTATAGTGTAGTAGTGTAGTATAGTAGTGTAGTAGTATAGTAGTGTAGTGGTAGTAGTAATAGTAGTAGTAATAGTAGTGTAGTAGTATAGTCTAGTCTAGTCTAGTATAGTATAGTATACTAGTGTAGTAGTATAGTAGTAGTAGTGTAGTAGTATAGTAGTGTAGTAGTACAGTAGTAGTATATATAAAAGCGCCCCCCTAGAGAATAAGCAAGTGGATCAAATTTAATGGGAATAAGGAAAGAATGAGTGGAGTAGGGTAGCGGGGCAAAATCGAAATACGTGAAAAGTGGATTTAGGACAAAAGCGAAATTGGTAATAAAGGGGGATTAATTTTGGGATTAGTACATAAAGGTAAATTTGGGGAAGGGGGAAAATTTTGGGATTAGGATAAAGCGAAATTGGGGATTAAATTTCTCTTATTTTTATTATGCTCATTGTGTTTAGCAATTTTTTAGTATGCTAAATTCGTATCAATATTTTGTCGTTCATGATTCTAAGTGTTTTATGCTAAGCATGTCTTGCTACGCCTTTAGTGTTTTACTTGTACTTCATATTTTTTAAGTATTCGTACATTTTAGGCCGCTATTCTGGATATTAATTTTTACTGTTTTCTAAGGAGTCTAGGGGCCTAGTTCAATTGCATTTTCTAAATTTTCTGTCTATGCTTGCTTTCTTGTGTAGACTGTCGCTGTATGTCTAAACCTTTGAATCTTTGCATAAGTTGTAGTCTATCGTCCGCTAGTATTGATTCCGTTGGGTTGAGTACATGATTTTCGTCTATCTACTACCATGGAAAGTTCCAGCTAAGTTAAAGTACGGTTTCTGAATATTGCCTAGGCAGACTTCCCTGACCGTTAGTTTCTAGGTTGTCTGGTTTGCTACTGTCTTTACTATACTTTATGGTTTCTGACGAATTTCCGTAACCCACGTTCAAGCGGATTTGCTATCATTCTTGGCAGGTTTCGTGCATTAGAGCTGTGTTCCTCTTTTAGTTTGTAAGTTTCTATGTATTTAGAATATGTAACTGTATTCGTTTCGATTCCTTTAAGCATTCTATTCAAGCCTTCATCTTTGCATTAATAGGTCGTAGAAGTTCTATATGTTGTTTGAACCACCATTTTAAATCGTCAGATCTCGCTCTTTGCAGCGAACTTTTGGTGACTGACTAACTGACTGAATGGGACAACAATTAAACAAAAAAGCCGTTTCAATGGCTTGTCGCAGGTGAGCGGACTACTTGAGGCTTACTGATATTGCAGGCAAAAGTGGGAGGATTTGGAAATGAACCCTTAGAAGTGGGATTGTGGGCATCGTGTAATGAACTTGGCAGCAGGACGGGATCGTGAACATATCAATTCAGCCCTCCATGAAACCGAACCGAACAGCAACTGTCTTTCCAGATACCTTCACTTCAGTGTGCAATACCAGGGCGTATGGAGCCATGAGTACAACAGGAGCCTGCGACTACATTGTTAGACTCGACTAAATACCTAGATTATATGCAAGAGATTAAATTACTGTAGCCATTAAAATAAAAGATATTGAGCTTTAAACCATTTGCTATCTAGCGACCTATGCTAGACTAACACCTTGCTTTCGGTAAGGGTATACCAAGATTTCGTAAACAACTCATTCTATATGAGCAAACAAAACTCATTCTTCAGATATTAATCACATTCTGAGCACAGTAAGTTAACCGCAACATGGAATCCATGCCAATGAGGGGAATCTCTAGTAGTGTAGTAGTGTAGTGTAGTAGTATAGTGTAGTAGTGTAGTAGTATAGTAGTGTAGTGTAGTAGTATAGTGTAGTAGTGTAGTAGTATAGTAGTATAGTAGTGTAGTGTAGTAGTATAGTAGTATAGTAGTATAGTAGTGTAGTAGTAGTATAATAGTGTAGTAGTAGTATAATAGTGTAGTAGTAGTATAATAGTGTAGTAGTAGTATATTAGTATATTAGTATAGTAGTATAATAGTGTAGTAGTAGTATATTAGTGTAGTAGTGTAGTAGTGTAGTGTAGTAGTAGTAGTTGTTAGATTCTTTGATAACGTTTAGTACCTTGTAATTCAGTGTATTTGTTCGTTGATACCGTTTGGTACTTTGTAATTCAGTGTGTTCGTTGCCTCCTTCCAAGGGGATGCCAAGTCTCTAGGCGAACAGCCCACGTTCGGCTGTTCGTTCGAGTGCCGAAGGGGCTCGTTCCCATGTCTCCTTCTGGAATCTCCTTCTGGAAGATTCTCGAGCGTAGGCTTTCTCTGATCCTGATGGTAGTGACTTCGATCTATTGATGGGAAGAGGGACCATTTCTTCGAGCGTTCTCTGTAGAGTTCGGGAACTCGACGACCGGCGGCCCTCAGATAACCTACCCACGGCCTAGCTTCCGGTGTCCCAAGATTTCGGTATTTCGACATTTGGGATCCGGCGATAGGTTTTGAGGCTGATGTCTGGTAGGAAGTGAAGTATTCGCCAGGCCCTTTTCTGTAGCCGTAATTGATGTGAAACATTACTGTCCTGAAATTCGTCACTAGCTCGTAATTGACTGGTGGCACTGGCGATTTCGTAGGTCCTGCGAACTTGGAGCGGTTTTGGGTTGACCTGAGGATCTGACCTGGGATTCCTGCTAAGTCGATATCCACGTAGACTTCCAAATCTCATCCTTGTGTTTAGCTACCTACTTTATTTCTTTAACAGTATTGTCATCCATTTTATACCGATTCTAATTAACTAAATTAAACTAATGAAATAGGATCTACTTTCTGTTTAATTATTAAATATCTGATATAAAATAATGTAGGTCTTGGTTGGATGCTGATGTGCTGCGTGCGTGTCTAGCATGCGGTCTAGGTGTTCCCAAATCAAAGGCCCGTGATAGGCCTTGGGACGGAAGTCAAACTGCTTGGTGTTTGGGATATCCGAGGTCTATTAATGGTGCTTTTCCTTGAAGCGACGTAGTTGAGCGTTAAGCACATCTCCCGGCTAGGAAGACGCCAGTCTTGGTATCAACGACAAAGACAGATTCAAGTACTAAACGTTCAGAGAATCAACAGTGGTGTAGTAGTATATTAGTGTAGTGTAGTAGTATAGTAGTGTAGTAGTATATTAGTGTAGTGTAGTAGTATAGTAGTGTAGTAGTATATTAGTGTAGTGTAGTAGTATAGTAGTGTAGTAGTATATTAGTGTAGTGTAGTAGTATAGTAGTGTAGTAGTATATTAGTGTAGTGTAGTAGTATAGTAGTGTAGTAGTATATTAGTGTAGTGTAGTAGTATAGTAGTGTAGTAGTATATTAGTGTAGTGTAGTAGTATAGTAGTGTAGTGTAGTAGTAGTAGTAGTAGTAGTAGTAATAGTAGTAGTAGTAGTAGCATAGTAATAGTAGTAGTAGTATAGTAATAGTAGTAGTAGTATAGTAATAGTAGTAGTAGTAGTATAGTAGTAATAGTAGTATAGTAGTATAGTAGTATAGTAGTAATAGTAGTAATAGTAGTAATAGTAGTAGTAGTAGTAGTATAGTAGTATAGTATAGTAGTAGTAGTAGTATAGTAGTATAGTAGTATAGTAGTATAGTATAGTCTAGTGGTGTAGTAGTATAGTAGTATAGCCTAGTAGTGTCTAGTATAGTATAGTATAGCCTAGTAGTGTCTAGTATAGTATAGTATAGTCCAATATAGTCCAGTAGTGTCTAGTATAGTAGTATAGTGTAGTAGTGTAGTGTAGTAGTGTAGTGTAGTAGTGTAGTGTAGTAGTGTAGTGTAGTGTCAGACTACCCATCAAGATTGCGGGAGGTCAATACTCTCCATAAAGTCCTTTTTGCTTCTGATAGAATGCACTTTCTTAGACAGGTGCGCAATTGACTTAATTAGGCTATGATTAGACAGACAGACAGACAGACAGACAGACAGACTTACGATTCCACTTAACGCAGACCCATGCCGGTGGCAGTTATACCATACCTGAATATTGACTTGTTCACTCCAGGTTTTTGCACCCCACTATTTCATAGTACGTCCAATGGGAACAGTATGACTCGATCCACCAACGCCTCGACAATCTACGAGTGCTCAGTGCAGTAGTGATAATACTTTATTAGTAGGTAGTCTAGCACTCTATTAGGTAATTAGTCTAGCACTCTTTATTAGGTAATTAGTACTAGCACATTGCTGGGATAACAAGTACTTGATTAATAGGGGGAGTAGAGAGTGGTGTAGTGCATGAGTGCTAAGACCAATGTTCTGATAGTCTCGTGGACATGACTGCAGCAGGCAGGCTGCCTCCCAATATGGGCATTCAGCCTCTATATACATGAGTGTCACCGGGTACCAACGACCTTGAAAGGACACTAGGAGTGACACCGACAAAAAGACCCATCAGACGCTTCATGTCCTACAGCACCAGCTGCACTCTCCATCTAACAATCTTGCACGAACCTGAACTGAATTTGTCAGAATCTGCAACTTGACAACTTGACTTGACCACTTGACAACTTGACTTGACAACTTGACTTGACCACTTGACAACTTGACTTGACAACTTGACTTGACAACTTCAACTTGACTTGACAACTTGACTTGACAACTTCAACTTGACAACTTCAACTTGACAGCGGGGACTTCATCCAGCCCCTTACAAATGGCCGATCTTCTCAAACCCCAGCGGAAAAGTCTGCTTGTCTGTCAGCTTCAGCTGTTGGATCATCGATTCCGGCAACAAGTCGATGGACACCAACTCCTTGACGAGCCGGAGCTTGTGTGCTGTGGCAGGAGACACTTTCTGGTACACCACGTGGTTGCGCTTCTTCAACCCCAACGCCTGCATGTTCTTGCGGACCGATGGCGCCAAGCCGATCGTGGACCTGAGTTGCTTCACCCGGTAAAACATGGTGGGTGAAAATTTGTGTGCGGCCGGCTTGTATGAGGGGGTGCACGGGTGCACGGCCGCGCTCGTACGGTGCACGGGTGTGGCCTCGTGGTGTACGGGCTTGGCTCCTTCACACCTCTGCTCCTCCAAGTTTCGCCCGATCCGGGTATGTCGTTCTCCTTCGCCGCGTCTCGGCGCCATATCCATACCCAGTTGGCCTCGGTCCACTCGCAGATAGTGTCCGGCCATACAGCCCCGGCCCCCGCCACACTCTCGGGCTTGGTTCCGACGGTCGAGTCGTTCGAGACTAGTCCCAGCGAGCTAGACGCCGAGTTGGGCTTTATTGTGGCCAAGATCGCCGCCATATACCTCTCTTCCAAGGAATCCAGCGCATGCCCGGACATTTCGGCCGCCGTATCGGCCCTAGCCTATGCATTGACCAAGGTACGCGGCTACAAGGTTGTGTCCAACCATTTCGCCAGCGACGTGTACCTTTTGCCCCAAATCACGCAGTATTTGGCCGCAGAGTGCCCGGACCACGAAAAGCACTTCTTGATGCTTTGGCTGTGCCGGCTCGTGCTTCTGCCGTTTCCCTTGGAGTCCATCACCCCCGGCTTCGCCTGCTCCTTGTACAGTCTGGGGAAGCGGGTGCTCTATGCAGGCGCCCCACATAGTCTGACCCAGCTCATTTCCCTGGTTTTCCTCTGCAAGTTGCTTCTGCGGGCAGACTGCTGTGCTCTCCGGCTGCAGTATTTGCGGGGTGTGTTCGACAACTGGATCTATGAGCTGGAGGCCCACAAGCTCTGCGATTTGATGGTGCTCAACCAGTTGCTCAAGAGAAGCACCTTTTCAAGTTCGGCTCAGGACATTGCTGACGTCAAGGACCTTCTCCTCCTGGAGGTGGCCAAGATCCGCTTCGACACCTCCTATGAGCTCAACTCCACCACGCTCCTCTACCTCCTCAAGGTCATGGCCAAAACCACTGCCGTCTTCGTGGTCCAGAAGGACTACTCCACCGTGGCACACCTTCTCAACATCCTCCTCCACTTCCTCGACATGGATATTGGGACTGTTTTGCGGGAGTGCCTAGCCAAGAGCTTGGCCAAGGTCACCGAAGGCCTTTATGAAAACGCTGAAAACTATGCTTTGCAAGTGGTGGAGTATATCTTGAGAGGACTTCATAGGCGAGGATCCACATGGTCTGCTCCAGTCACTTCTCAAGACCCAGCTTCTCAAGACCCAGCTTCTCAAGTCTCGTCGCTAGTCTCTGGCTTTTCCATGCCTCGCTACCACACGGTTCTTCTCTATCTAGGCTTCCTATCGCTCTCGCGGAAATTGCCCCACCAGTTCGTGGCTGAACTCCTCCTGATTCTTTCCAAAACACTCTATTTTTCTCGCCAAAGATATGCGTTCATCCCCACCAACCAGATTCGGGACTCATCGTGTTTCTGCGCATGGGCCATTTTCCGCCAGTTCCTGACGCTGGATCTCTTGGCCCTGGACTTGCTGCACTTGCAGCGGCTCTTCTTTGTCTTGGTGGAGGTGGCGATTTTCGACGACGACTTTGTCATCCGCAGGTGTGCCATCTCGTGCCTCCAGGAGTTCATCGGACGGCATGGGGCTACCTTTTTCGACGCTTTGCAGACAGAAAAGACACTTTGCAATGGCGTTTTTGACGTGACCATTAAACTTGTGGAGCTTTTCAGCTTCTCCGCCGTCTCCAGCTTGGCCAGCCTGCACATGATCCTCCGCCCATTCATTGCCTTGGGGTTTCCCAAAGAGGTGTTCCTTGCTCCACTCTTGGATGAGATCCTCACCGAGACGCCGTTTGAAGCAAAGAAAATCGCTGCGGCCCACTTGAAGGAACTCTTTGCAGAAACAGAGAAACCGACGTACCATGTTGTGCCTGCACACAGCGCCTCCTCCGCCAAGCGCCTTCTTCTTGAATCCAACCAACTCTATGCTTTGGCGGAGATAAGACCCTTTTTGACCGGCCCGGAAGTCGCCAAAGTCGCCCACCACGTGGACTCGCTCGACTTCACCATCCACGCGTTTGAAGCCCTGGCCTTGGGCGAGAGCATAATGCACTGGCTCAACTCACAGCCACACCAAAGCCCCGCCCATTTCAAACGTCACTTCCCCTTGGCCCTCTCCATCAGCCGGCTCTCGTGGAATATCGCATTGGGCCGTGAGTTTCAAGATTTCTTCCACAACGTGCAAATCGACGGCTCCACCTTTGACGAAATTTGCACCCAAATCACCCAATTCGGCAATGAGAATCTCTGCTCGGCCGTTTTTGGCGCCTCGCTCTCGAACACCCAGTACGAAACGGTGTTTCAGCTTGTCCAAAATGCAAAGGTCGATGCTGAGAACAGAGCGAAAATTCTCCACAACTTCCTGTACGCCTCTGCTGATTTGGACGTGCGCCACGCCTTCCACGCCACACTTTTGGTGCTTCTAGACGACTACACTCTCTCGGTCAGGGGTGACGTGGGCCTGCATGTGAGACAAGCGGCCATGTGTGCATTGGAAGATTGCCTTCTGTTTTTGGACGCCAGCCAGGCCAAAGCCGCCCTCTTGAAGTTGCTCCGCATCAGCGGAGAACAAATGGATAAGCTCCGGTTGCAGGCGTTGGGGCTTGTGTGCAGGACAACAAATATGCCCCCACAGCTCCCGGAAAATCCCGACTATGAGCAGTATTTCTGCGAGCTTTTCAGGCTCTTTGGCGAGATGGGCCATGGCGCCGACCAGTCCATGCATGGTGCGTTTTGGGAAGGGGTGGTGCACTGTGCAGGAGCGATCACGGGCCCGAACAGCTTGATCAACACATCGTTCCAACAGGTAGCCAAGTATCTCGACTCAAGTCCGCAATCGCTCACGTGTGTGGTGGGTCTTCTCAAAGTGCCCGGGAAATTCACACTGCTCCTGCAGAGAAGGCAGAAGACCGTCTTGCACGCCATGAATCTTTTGGTTAGAGTATGGGATTCAGGCCACCAACCCCAGTGCGATTATAATGCCCTTTTCGTTCGCATCTACAATCTCCACATCAACACTAGCAACGTTTCCCGAATATCGTTGGTGATACGACTTTTCCTGCACATAGCCAGCGCCAGCAGCGTTTCGGCCGACCTCAAGGCAAAGGCCCACCAGAGATTGCTCTGGCTCCATGAAAGGCATTCTTTAAAGCGAGTACGGACCCTAGCCCTAGAGGCCATGTTCGAGATAGCAAATGAAGCTGCGCTTGAGGATGTGGGCCACAAGTTGACGCAGGGCGTCACGCAGGATTTTAAAAACGTGTATTTAGATATGTGAAAAAAAGTTAAGTGAATTCATGATGTCATTAAGCCCCTGTAACCCCATGGATGGGCATTTACAACCCAACCACTAGGTTATCGTCGTCGCCGAGCAAAGTGCCTTCGTTGAGGTAGGTCACCTGGCTCCAACGGCGCTTGGTGGGCTGCGAGTTTGCGGGAGAGCTGGGGATCAGAGTAGTGTCCTGAGCAAACTTGGGCGATTCCGCTCCAAAGCCGGTTTGTCCTTTCAAGTTGTTCAAGAACTTCGTAAACATGCTATATTGAATTAAAGTGATTGAGCAATTGGTAGATTAGAAATGTACAATTGGATGTAATATGGTCGTGGATGAGCCGATAATTATGTGTAATTGAGTCTTTGTAGAAAGGTGGTTGTAGAAAGGTAACTGTATAAAGGCGGTTTATGAAGGCGGTTTATAAAAGTAGTTGTGTAAAGGTGGTTGGATGTAGTTTTATAAAACGGGCGTTACCAAGAAGAAATCGCCGGGCAGCCGAGTTTATATACCCCAAATTAGGGGCGAATATGTGGCTGTCAAAACGGAGGTATAGAACCGAGGGCGTTGCGCAGGGTGCAGTGGTGACGACACTTCCGATAAGATCAAATCTCAACCGGGTGCAGGTTTTGAGTGTGGAGAAGGTGAACCGAGGGAATGTGCACTTGCACCATGCAGGTACCACGTGATACACAGCCTCATTCAGCAATCCTCAAAAGTGGTCTGACATCCCTTCCCCTATCTCATGGGGCCCGGCACCCCCCTTGGATCCGGTTTCAGCCATGCCCCAGATGTACCACCCCTTCAATAACGGGTGATGTATGCAGGGATATGCGCTCCTGTAAAAGCACTGGCCAACAAAGACCCCTTAGATTGACTCCTTGTAGATATATCCTTCAGGCCTGATTTTACGGCCGTGATTAAAGTTATGAAGCACAGGTGCTTCGCGGAAACGCATGGTGATCTGTTCCGGTTCAGCTCCCGGATTCTGCACTCTGCACCTGCTGCAGTTCAACGGCCATCTCTGAAACACTGTTTCAGATTTATCTTTGTGTCCCCCCTTAACCACCAAGTATATAAACACGTGTTTTCCAGGAGGGTAATTTGCCTTTTTAGTCTGCATGAAGGCTAATTTCGATCAATTGTTCTAACCACCCTTGCAGGACGCTGATAACAATAGGCTGCTATGAAAGCAATCAAGGCGTTTGGGAGGAATTTTGTGGCGAGTGCCCTTACATTTCAGTGTGTTTGAGCTTATCCATTAGAAGCTTATACAACACAAGGATGTATTTAAGCTGAAAGGCTATCAAAGGCCAATAAGCCATTGGTAAAGCCACTAGAGGCATAAATCATTAAAATCAATCACTAGCCAACCTTTAAAGCAACTATTAGAGCAACCTTTCTTCAAACCTCAACTCATTGTTAATGGGCATTCCAACTAAAAGACGCAACAAGTTCTCAATGGCAAGTCTTTGCTTGTTTAACCCATTGATGGGCTTGTATCCAGGCTTGGACAACGGAGCCTTCAACCAATAACTCAATAAGGTCAAAACGGCATAGAAGTTGTCATACTCAGCATCTCCGTGTTTCCGGTAGCTGACCCTCTGGAAGAACTCGGTCATGATCACCAAGTCTAAAATCAAGGGCGTGGCCAAAAGCGAATCCTCGCATACATTGTGGATGGAGATTTTGTTGTGTCCTCCGAGCATCAACTCCGAGTAGTACTCGTCCATGGCCACTTTGGAGTCGCCAACTGCTGGTAAGTACTTGATCACAATACAGTGGTCCACGTGATTGCCGTCTTTCTCGTTGTACAAGATCTCGTTGGACTCGATCATATCGTCGACCACTGATTGCTTGGAAATTTCTTTGGAACGGAACTGCAATGGCGAGGAAAGATTAAACCCGTCATTGTTTCCCAAGTGGTTATACGAGGCAATCAGCACAGGCTTAATTCCTGCATCCACTAAGAACTGGGCCAACACAGACTTGATTTTCGTCTGTCCGGACTTGAAGTCGTCTCCGCCAATGAAGGACTTGTGCTTTTCAGCCAACGAAATGGCTCCCGGCACAAAAGTGTTCTGGGGCGATCCATTGATGTATGGAATCCTGTCCAAGATACAGGCGACAGCAAATATCGTCGATGGCGACACCTCGGAGTGGTTTTCCTTGATGGATTTGATCAAGTTTTCATCAGTATCGTTGACTCCCGGGATAATCTCGGCATACCGCTCGGTATTGGCTGTCCAAAGCACAATGACCTTGTCCAAACCATTTTCCTCCTTGAAATTCTGGATGTCAGAACGAATTCTCTCCACGTCCTTCCACTTGTCACCGGTGTTGGGTTCTCCTTCACTCGTCTTATTAAAGATATTGTCTGCACGCTCCTTTTGGTTGATGGCGATGAAGTCAGGGTAATAAACCGAGGGCAACGGAGTGATATCCTTCAAATCATCGACCAACTGCCTCTGCAAGTCCACATCGAGCACTTTGGCTCTTTTCATGGCTTTGTCTAATGGAAGCTTGGAAATATCCCATCCACCTACGACCAAGTCATTGGGATTGACAAAGGGCAAGATCAGGTTGAAAGGCGCGTAGACGTCATTTCCTTCGCTATCGACGCCGAGTTTGATGGTGGACGACTGAGTCACGGAACCATAATAATTGGCCTTGATGGTGCCTTCCTTATTGTCAAAGGTCAACTTTTTCTTGTTGGCCAAAATAGCGGCCACAAGAGTTGTACCGTTGTTGCCTCCGAGTCCAACCAACATTAAGCCCGTCTTAGGTGTCTTCAAATCAACCTTGAACTCATAATCTGTTTCGGTAGGTGTGACGTTCAAATCCCCGTTTGCGGATTTTTCCACAATGGCGGACTCGTATTTGAAGTTGGTGAAGAGGGCACCGTCTTTCTTGACAGCTTTGGTGTTGAAGTTGACAGTCATGATGCAGAGAAAAGAAATGAGAAAAAACAATTGAAGAAAGAGATAAACAACAGACTGGGAAAATCCAGCTATTTATATTCCAAAGGCCCGGGAACCCCTCTCCTGCAATCGGCTGTGTGGCCGGGAATTCAAACAAGGGAGTGCATACACGAAGGTGCTACAGGATTTCGCCGAAATTTCGGCGAGCGTGGCACTCTTTGTGCACTCCCGGTACCCCTATACCGTCAGTGAAAAAGCAGCCTCGGCATAAACAAAACAACCAAACCAGCCAGACTAAGCGAGACCAGTCCAAAAGAACCTAATTTCAAAAGGGCGAATGCTCTATCTGATTTCCCCCAAACTCATTATGATGCCATTGGCTTGACCAGTGGGTGCTAAAACGAGTGCAGGTGGGAATCTATGAAAGAATTAATCTGTGCGCGTGTTACAAAGCAAGGAGGCATGTAAGACGGTTTCTTCCCGATTGGGATGCTCAAGCGCCAATGAAAATAACGCAAATTCTAAACGTTGAGCTTTTCACGTGCATTTTTGTTCGCCAAAAGAAAGCAAATGCAAGAGGAAATATGGAGGTTTGCA
Source organism: Metschnikowia colocasiae (assembly GCA_002370175.1). Classification (NCBI taxonomy): domain Eukaryota; kingdom Fungi; phylum Ascomycota; class Pichiomycetes; order Serinales; family Metschnikowiaceae; genus Metschnikowia; species Metschnikowia colocasiae. The sequence continues at coordinate 36,369 of NKZV01001029.1, forward strand.
TGGTTTGCATTGTCAAAAAACAAAGGAACGTTATTGATTTAACTTGCAATAGAACTACAATTGGCTTCACTCATGAAGGAATTTCTCAATCAACGCTTGATTCTCGAGCCCTGTTTAGTGGTGTTGCTTGATAATGAAGACGCAACAATAAAATCTCATTGAATTGACGACTTGAAACTTCTTAACACTGCATATCAAAAGGTTTTATGCAAACCAGCATTGTTGTCCGAAAATAACTCCGTTTTCTCGTTGAAAGCGGTCTCTGATGCCTCATACTCAACAGTCTCAGAGGTATTTTCAAGGAGGTCAAACCCGTGTGCATACCAGAAAAAACTCCTTGGAGAAGTGTTTAGCCCTGGATTGACTGAAGAATTATCTGGTGAGTTTCAAAACCCTTTTTTAGGGGTTTCGAAATGTTACCTAGGTTCCTTCCTCAATAGTCTTTAGAACAATAAGAGAAGCTTATCATTCACATACTGAATTGAGCTTTGAAGTTGATCTACACAATTGGCTAAATGTGGCTTTTACTACAAGTGGAAGGACGGAATGATCACGTGACAGGATAGTGGAAACGTACCCTTACTGTTAGGCCAAGAACCCCATACTTCGCTTTTCAAGAAGCTACAGTTGTCTTGAAGGGACTCCTGGATTAAAAAGAGACAATATGATTCAATCGGGAAGAAGAATGACCTAACTCTATATGTTGGGACTACATGTTATTGTTGTGACTGCATATACTCGCAGACCTGCAGGCCCGTACACCCCGATACTAGTCCACTGCCAAATCCCTAACTGTGGCCTCGTTGAACGCTTATTGAACGCTCTCATCCCACAGCAGGCACCAAAGATAGTGGTTGAGTATATTCCTATATGCACTCCCTGCCAGAAGGTTGGATCAACTCCTCTGAATTACATGATTGACTCAAATGAGCCTTTGCAACCCCTGGCATTTCTTGCTAGAATAATTTTGGAATGCGCCTGATCTAACATAAAGATCATGTCATCCTCGGAGGAAACCAGATGGGTAGCTAACGTCTCACGGAAGATAGAGAAGCTATTTTCTCCAGCAATTCAAAACTAGAGCAAATCGACGTCCTAATCGGCGAAAAAATCCATAATTCATCATATGCCACCTTTTTTCGAACTGTCTCTGACAAATATGGCCCGTCTGCGCTGGACCTCTATGGCATGATCTGGTGCACAGGTTTGTTGTCACCGTTAGCTTGTGCCGTTTGCTCGTCACTGCTCGTCACCGAAACTTTGCACGCACCGAGTACCTTGAGTCAACCCTCTTTCTATTTGAGGAAAGTGTTGAGCTGTATATCACCTTTTGAAAAGTGTGTGCGTTAACTCCGGAGACGTATCCGAATTGCGCCTCGTCAAGTCTTACATTCAACTTGCATAACCATTGCATGACGCCAACAGTGTAACATCTGGTCATGTTATCATGGCGTAGAAAAGGTTCATCCAGGTTCCAGGCTGTTGCAAAGGTCGGGTCTGGAACATGCATGCGTGTGCCCTCATACCTGGCCATGCAGGCCCTCAGGAATGCACGGGTGTTCCATACACCATAGTATGAACACTATGTGTATTCTCTTTCGTGCCCATCTGCAGTTTTTATGTTAAGATTATTCCCCGGCATCGTTAATAGTAAACACATGTGACAATCATCTTTAGCGATGTGTTAACCTGACCAACTCATGTGATATCTCACTGACACATGTTCAAGTGAACCACGATTTTTGTCCCAACCTTTCTTCAAAGTTAGGATTCCCTGCAAAACACTTTCTGGAGTCACCTTACCCTTTCACTTTTAAGCGCATGTAGCGGGCCCACATATAGCTAAATGAGGCGATAAAAGCGTCTTGGACACCAGTGAAAAACGTGCAGAGACCCATTTTCAACAGTTTGGTGTTCCACATTGGGACTATTTCAAACCGGAAGACTGTCTAGACAGACTATGAATAAGTTTAGTCTAAAGTTTGCCGGGTCTGATGGAAATTGAACATCTGTATTGGAGCTTCCGTATCCGCCATGTCAACTCACCATGATCAATTCACACACGGCCAACACTTTCTGCCATGCACGAATGTCAACTGATGCAATGATGGTTTGATAGATGAAAAAATGACGATTTGCAATCCAGAGGGACGTTCACATTTGCTTGAACCATTTTGAGTTATAGACATTCTTCTCAAATCTTCACCAATCCTTATAACGTTATCTCTATAACATCATCAATTTAACCAAACCAACCAATCTTAAACCAATCTTGAGCATTCAATATCTCCCATTTTGAGCATTCAGGCCCAGGATACACAAGAAAAAGGCTTCACGACCGGATGCACGTGGCTCACCACCTTCATTCACACCGGGTCACTCTCTCCATCTCAGATTGCTGCCTCTCAGTGCAATTCCGTTCGTTTCAGTCACTCCAGACCTGTCAACTATCCTTTAGTTTGCCCTCCTTGCATTAATTCACGCATTTCAGTCACCCCCACCCTTTTCGGATTCTCGAGTACGTGCTGTACCCCCCAGTAATTTCACTCAATTTCAGTCACTTTTCACCTCTTTACATTGCTTCGACTAGGGGCACGTACTGTTCCTTGCTGCCATTGCTTAAATTCAATCAGCCGTGACCAGCCACACCCCCTAACAATTTTCACCCCTTCTTGTGCGGTCGGCGTGACACACCAGCTCAACTTTAACCCTTCAAATTGGTCAGGGGACTCTGTCTTGCCAAGATGGCTTGTGCGCCGAAAGTGGACCAGAACCCCGCCGTTTCTCTGCGGAACGCACATTCTCTGCTTTGACACCAGGCACCAGCTCTTATCTCTCTTCGCCAGCAAGTGACATCTCATCGTCTAAATGCATCAACAATGAATTTTTTCGTTGCTGGTGCATGAAACAATAAACTTGTGCATCTGTCTGCAGTCCGCGACATGTCCGGTTTCATGCTTCATCTAGCATACCAAACAATGCACGTCTCTGGCTTTCCATGAAATGCACATGGTCCACGTACCCTTACGACTCCCCTGTCCGACAGGTTTGCTTTCCTTGGTAACAATCAGCCACGTGTAACCATTCCCTGTACAGGAAGGCATGAACGGGATTCCAAGAGTATAAAGCACCATCTAAATCTCATTTGAAAGCCCATCAACTAGCTTTCCACTCTCCAGCTTTTCCAACGCCCTCTCCAGATCTTATTTTCATCAATCACCTCCAGGATGTTGAAGCTTGCCGCAGCCTTGTGTCTCTCCATCTTACCTAGCATTGTTGCTGCTCTGAACGATAACTTGGTCGCCGTATACTGGGGCCAAAACTCCAACGGTGATCAGGGGACTTTGGGCTCGTACTGTGACAAGCCTGAAGTCGATATTATCCTCTTGGCCTTCCTCAATGACTTCCCCGATCCCCTCCAATTGAACTTCGCCAACATGTGCGACCAAACTTATCCCAACGGGCTTCTCCACTGTTCCCAAATCGGCGAGGACATCAAGACTTGTCAATCAAAGGGTAAAAAGGTGCTTCTTTCCATGGGAGGCGGCATCAGCAACTATGGGTTTAAGTCCGCCGACGACGCGAAGAGCTTCGCCAAGGTTATGTGGAACAAGTTCGGCGAAGGAAACGACACCACCAGACCCTTCGACGATGCGGTCGTAGACGGCTTTGACTTCGACTTGGAAGGCCAAAACACCGAATACACCGATGTGTTCGCGCAGGCCCTCAGAGACGAAACCAACAAAGGCAAAAAGAAGTACTTGTTGACCTCTGCTCCTCAATGCTTCATTCCTGACTCTGCCAATGGCAAGGTTCTTGACAGCACTGCCCTCGACTATATCTTCGTCCAGTTCTACAACAACTGGTGCAACGTGGGGCCAAACTTCAACTACAAGGACTGGGAGCAATGGATTGCCCAGAGACCCATCAAGAACGCCAAGATTTTTGTGACCCTTCCTGGAGCTCCCAGTTCCGCCGGAAGTGGATACACTGACGTTAAAACTGTCAAGAAGTATGTCACTGAAGAGATGATGACCAGCGACACTTTTGGAGGGTTTGCATTCTGGGATGCCTCGTCTGCGTATGACAACACCAATGCGCAAGGTGTGACTTACATCAAGCAGATGTACGATTACCTCCACAGCAATGATGTTTAAGAGGACGACTGGGAAGCGCTGTGCATGATTGGTAAGGGACATGAACAACCAAAGCTCGAAACATAACAATCAAAACCATCAATCAAAACAAACAATCAAAACAAAACCATCAAAACCATCAAAACAGTCAAAACAAAACAAAAGATTAACCAAAAACTACCCAAAAACTTCAAAAACAAGCACACTGGAACAACCAGACAAAAAAGCCGCCAGTGTTTTCCCAACAGTTCTTTTTATACCCACTAAACATGAGCCCTTGCCACTTGATGTAGACTTGTCCTTACACTCAACACTCGTAGCAGTTCCATGAGACTTGGAATCAGTAAACGATCCTCAGGAGAGTTAATCTAATGACTCAACTCATTATTGACTTGTTTATCCTCTGGACCAAAGACTCCACGCCTAGACCCTTCAAGAGTCGCAGGGCAGGTGGGTTTATATACACCGACTGCAAAAAGGCGTTTTTCCAGTTGCTCACATTATAGTCGTCTTCACAGTTTTCAATGGTCTTTTCAGACGGGATCATGCGGGTGTGAAGCATGGGCACGTTGCTCATCTGCATCTGCACTTGGGCTTGCAGAGTGAGCGGAAGAGACGACACCAAAACCATGAAGTTGGTGCTGACCTCCAAGGCCGACTTCATGTTAGTATGATACTCGCGGACTCCCGCAAGCTCTCGCACAATGGTGGCCTTGATCTTCGACAGCGAGTTTTTGCACTGCACGAAGACCTTGACATGGCGGCGAAAATCAAAGGAGGGGTTGCGCTGAGCAAGCAGAAGAAGCGAGCCACGGGGGAGCTTGGTTCCCTGAGCAGCGTCCAGGAAGCGGCCCAAGTCCCACGTTCCAATGAGATCCACCCCGTTGTCTCCCGAGCCACCGGTGCGGACCAAGCCAGCAAATCCCAAGTGGGAAGACAAGACATCAATAGCAGCCAACTCGTAGAACGTTCCCTTGAACTGGGGGCTAAGCAAGAAGTTGCGTTTGCTTCGACACAAGTTCAAGTACTCCTGACACGTCTGGATGCCGCGGGCGGTACGCAAATGGGCCATCTAAAAGAGCGTATCTACAGCCGCTGAAGAGATCCAGCTATCTCAAAATTTTTGGAAGCAGCGGGCGGCCTCTTTATATAGACAAATTGTGTGAGAGAAGTGAAACACGCTGCGCAGCTACATGGAAATGCAGTGCTGCCATGCAGGCCCGGCAGCGCCTCCGCTGCACACAACTTTAGTCTTGCATAGAGCGGTCCAGTTTAGCCGCCCATAGGCTGTCCATACACTCCATAGGCTGTCCATACACTCCATAGACTGTATTTATAACTGCGCAAGGCAAAGCCACGGCATTGGTCGGGGGTGTTGGTGTACGGGTGTTAATGCCTCTTCTAGTGGATTTCCTGCACACGCGCAGGCGCTTTCCTACTGTCTCAAGTGAGTCCATATGCGACCCATCACAGCTACCACTCAACATGCTAGTCACCGTCCTATTCCTTGTGGCGCTTGCGTATCTGCAGGAGGTGGTTATTTACAGCCAAAGAGTAGGAGAAAATCAGCAGGCGGAGTTTGGGCGCATCACCCTCGAGGGCGACTCTCAACACCCCCTATTCCTCTTGGCCTCCGCCCCTGAAAACGGCCTGTTCTGTCTAGGCACGCGTGACTTGCCAGGTAAGGAGTGTTTTGCCTACCAAGAAACGGACGCCGCCCTTACGGGCCAATTCCGTGTGTATGTAAGCGACGGCAAAATCGAAGACGTGAGCTTTGCAAGGGGTGAAGGGATTTCTGTGGAGGCGGTGAAAACGCAGAAGGCGCCAGAGCCAAACTTGCAGCCCGCGGTGAAGCCCGTGGTGCAAGCGCCAAGCACGAGGAAGGTGGTGCGGAAAAGAGTGGTGGAAAAGGAGGGCGAGAAGGTCGAGATCGAGGAGGAGATCGAGGAGGTGGTGGAGGTGGATAATCGCTCGTGGCTCCAGAAAAACTGGATGTACGTTGTTCCGCCCTTGGTGCTTTTCTTGATCATGACCCCGGAGAAGTGATGTGTGCCTGATCAAGACCGAGTCATATCACCGAGTTCTACTACCGAATCAGTCATGGTACCGAGCGAGCCAATGCAAGTCCTCATTCTCATAGATCTCTGTGCAGCCAGCCCAACAAAACCATAATCCTGGAGCATTCATGAAACACGCTGCTTTATTCACGGCATCATTGTCTTGGCTTTCATCTGTCCATTGCAGAATGGCAAAGATAAAAGGGTGTCATCTGGAAAGATCGAACAGGAAAGGTAACAAAACCGCGTCTGTAATAGTTACGTACCATTCCTGAAGGTTCTAAGACTGCAAGGTTCTGACATCTGACGACTCGTCTGGCTTGATGGTTTTCTAGCTGGCCAAGACTCGGCACATTTTACTACAAGTGAGCGAAGTCTCCAAACAGTCTATACTCATCATGGATAAAGATCTATTGAAATAGTTAAGGATGGGCCGGAAAGCTCCCGCCTGTTTTATATCCTTATGACGAGTTCTATGAGAGCGGTAATTGATTTATGCTACTTGGGATTATCTTCAAGACATAAGGCTTGAGGAGCTTCTATGCAAGGTTTAGAAGAGCTTCTATCTAGGGCAGAATAGCTTCTAGAGATATTCAATCTTGCAGGATATCAAAGCACTGTGCATAATTGGCACAAGCAAGCATGCTCGTGTCATTGATATGGCCCAGAAGTCATGCATAAGGCCTGTCTTCTATATCCAGAAATGTGCTTTCGGACTAGTCGTTTTCTTGAGAGACATTGGAGTATCAAGGTAAGGAAGCGCCGGCACGAAAATATTTACACCTGAACTTAATATTCAATTCAAGCCCTGTAATTGGGTAGATGAAGATGAATACTTGATGGAATACTTACATAGCAGAGAGTTCCGGCATGGTGGGTGCAAAACACCCGTGCACCAGGTTACCCCAGGCCAACAAAGCACAACGCCAAGGGCTCCAAACCGCCACTTTGTGTCTGGTAAAGAAGCATGTGGCCTGCTAGCAGCTACTGATCTCCAAACTGGCTTTGTACTTCTCGGAAATCAGGTTGTTGGTGAGATCTCGCGGCCCTGGAGCACGAGAGGCCCGCGCCAGTTCCGAGGGCGAGGACCGGCACATATGGTGGATCCACCAAAACAGGGTAAAGAGTGGGTAAAGAGCGAGCAGGTGTGTCAAGTGGAGCGTACAGTGGTGGTTTGCAGTGTGCGTAGGGGAGTTTGTGGTGGTGCATATAGGGCCGTTGTAGGCCCGGAAGTGAGCAGCCCCAAGGCGTGCAGCGCGTACACAGGCGAGATTTGTCCCCGGAAAAGAGTATCGTGGCGTCCGGAATTCCAGCATGTCATCAAGCCTATTTTCAGGCGTATCCAGGGGGAAAACGGTGCTTTGCGTTGGGCTCTTTTGGCCTGGGGTAGCCGGGTGCACGGGTGTTTCGCACCCACCATGTTGAACATGCAGAACAGCACTACGTCCCGCGAAGTCCTGCATGGTCATCAGGAAACTATAGCAGATGAAACTATAGCAGATGAAACTATAGCAGATGAAACTATGCAGTGAGCATAGGGTAAGTGGGAGACTGTGCTAGCAGTGTATGCAGTGTCTACTATATTAGGGAAGTCCACCAAGCTGCACAGTCCCAATGGAATTCGATTTAAGAGACGAAGTCGTTCTTGTGAAACGATAACCACAACAGAACAAACAGTTTACAACGTGAACCTTTAGTATAATATAAAGAATAGGATATATTTGATATGCCTAACAACATTCCCCCTACTTAAAGTTGTTGGGTCACGTGATATTGTCGTTCCTGCATACGCTGACGTTAAGAGTAACGCGGTGCAACACCCGAACTCGACTCCCAGCACAACATTTATACAAGAAATATCATCCTAGCCAACCATCCGCCATGGCTCAATGGTGCCATACAAGACCCTCACTCCACCATAGCCACGGGTACTGCTGTCTACATCTAGTAAGAATCAGTGGATGACTGTGACTCTTAGTGCTACATAGGCAGGTCAGTGTAGTAGTGATGTAGACGTAGTGATGTAGTGCAGTTAGAGCCCATCGGATCAGAAAGCCTACGCGCTCGGTGGGATGTCAGAAACCCGGAAAACGGAAGTCTCGGACCCCATGGCCTGACTACCAAACCCCACGCCCGAAGGGACCACATGGGAAATGGAAACATCCCTCGATCAAGAACAATCATCCATTTAGACGCTGTTCGTCTATAGAGACCCCGGATGCCCTTTGGAGAACCATCAACGAATACACTGAATTACAAAGTACTAGCGTTACCAAGAATCTAACATAAATAGTAATGTAGTTAAAAGTAATTAAATGTAATTAAATGTTAATTCTATAGTATACTCTATAATCTATACTCTATACTCAATACTCTATACTCAATACTCTATACTCTATACTACTCTATACTCTATACTCTATACTCTATACTCTACTCTATAATCTACTCTATACTCTACTCTATACTCTACTCTATACTCTACTCTATACTCTATACTATACTCTATACTATACTCTATACTATACTCTATACTCTATACTCTATACTCTATACTTTATACTACTCTATACTCTATACTATACTCTATACTATACCCTGTACTCTATACTCTATACTTTCTACTTTCTACTCTATATATGGACAAAAAAATCAAACAATTCTTTCTAACTGTAGTGGTTCTGAGTGGTTCTATTGCTTCGGTACGACTGGGGAGCCGTACTCTGCATGATACCAAAACGCAAACTAGGATATTTCGATCCGTTGCGAGTCAGCCACAATCATATAATTGAGTTTCGGGTTAATATTCTGCTCGTGTGCCTGCTTCCGGTAGCAGCCTAGGATATAGACTAGGATATAGCTTAGTGGGACATTAGTGTGACCTCCTTTGCAGTAGTGTCAAGATGAATGTAAATCTCCCGTCAGTAGTCTTGTCAAGGTTTTTGAATTAAATCTCCCGTCAGTAGTCTTCTTTGAAGGCACCGTGCTTTGAATCCGTTTTAGGGCTAGCACGTGGCTCACGTGAGTAGATCTGGACTTCTAGCTATCACTGAAACCTAATCCGCTCTAGGAGAATCTATTGACAGTAGTCAAGTACGTAGTAGATGGCAGCGGAAGGTCTATGAATGTAATGTTAATCAAATGTTAATTAAATGTTAATAGTAAATTTAATAGTAATTAGTAAATGTTAATAGTAAATTTAATAGTAATTAGTAAATGTTAATAGTAAATGTTAATAGTAAATGTTAATAGTAAATGTTAATAGTAAATGTTAATTAAATGTTAATTGTTAGATTCTTTGATAACGTTCGGTACTTTGTAAATCAGTGTATTTGTTCGTTGATGCCTCCTTCCAAGGGGATCCCGGGGTCTCTATAGGCGAACAGCCCACGTTCGGCTGTTCGTTCGAGTGCCGAAGGGGGGATCGTTCCCCACTCCCATGTCTCCCTTCTGGAAGATTCCCTTCTGGAATCTCCCTTCTAGAAGATTCTCGAGCAGCGTGGCTTTATCTGATCCTGATGGGTAGTGCGCTACCCATCGGGGGTCTAACATTAAGAGTAAATGTTAATTAAATGTTAATAGTAAATGTTAATTAAATGTTAAAATGTTAATAGTAATTTAATAGTAAATGCTAATTAAATGTTAAAATGTTAATAGTAATTTAATAGTAAATGCTAATTAAATGTTAAAATGTTAATAGTAATTTAATAGTAATTTAAATGTTACTAGCGTGTATGGATGTTGGTATTATGCGCACTTTAAATGTATTGAATTAGTAGAAACAGCCTAAAATTAAGCATAAATAATAAAATATATAAAAATTTGTTGAGCTAAATGGAATTGAACCTAATATTTCCACAAGTAATAGTCTTAACCATTAGACGATTAGCTTAGGACCGAACAGAAAAGGAGTGAAAGGCACAGACAAGAAGAGAAGAGGGAAGTGAAGGGGTTAAGAGGAGGGTAAAAGGTAAGGGGGTATAAAAGGAAAAATAGAAAAGATATCTATAACGGCGAGGAAGAGAAAAAGGGGTGCATAGACTCTTGACAACACATACCCCAAAACCACCAAACATCATTATCAATACAAGAAAGAAAATACTCAATAGTGTCATGTATGAGTTGTCGGAGGTGTCGTCAAACGTTCCACCGGTGTACACTACCAGTATGGACAGCAGACTGCCGTCCGATCGAGGTATGGCCGGCTGCAATGGGCAGTTAGAATTATTATGCGACCTGGCGTATGCCTGTATTCGCATAGGGTTAAGCTTCACTGCTTATCAATATTTAGGATCGTCCAAGAACTATAAGGCTCGTTGGATTCGACTCTTCCTGATCGGCTACTCTAGTAGGAACTCGCCGTTCAGACTACTAGATATAGAGATATCTTAATGACTGTAGTATCGTATTTAACTAATGGAGTTCTTGCTTCAAGAACTGGGCTTACCTTCGAGTCCTTATATAGCTAGTCAAGATATAGCGAATCATCCTTGCTTGCTACTTTCTCTTGCTCTGGTCACGCCTTGTCTGTTCCTTGCTGTGTAACTTGCTGTCATGCTTCTCCTCCAAGGAGGCGTAGTCGTTTCAGTTGTATGGTTGCTCTTAATTCCGTACCGGACATCGCTTATCTCTAGGCGGGATGTAAGGTTGACAGTTTATTCTTTCGTCCTTGTGTCCTGTATCGAGGTTAAGTAGATGTCATGTCTAACATGGGCCTTTCTCATGCCCTCCTGGGGTCCATGGCTAGAAGTAACGAGCTAACAGAGCTAGAAGTCATGGACTGTAGTAATAAGTACAGGTTCCACTCATAACAGAATTTCTAGTAAGGTAAACAGGTAACGTGGTGACTGTCTGTGACTGGTGTATCACTTATCACGCCGCTAAATTAACCGAACTGATCCTAGCAAAATACACTGACTTTAAAGTACTCCTCTATCTTACCGACCACCTCACTGTGACTTCAATAGTACTGCAATATGCTGATTGTATGCTGCATTGACTTTTTATAAATGCTCCACTGTTAGCTCTTTATTCCTCTGGAAGGGACCGGGGTCCAGAAGCAGGGGAACTGCAACATGCTGCCAAGGTTGACCGGGGAGGCACCTACCAGAGCTTGCTATACTTGGATCACAGACCTGAAGAAGCTACCTCACTAGTGCTCTGTACTTGTCTATATATCGACTTGTCTATATATCGACTTGTCTATATATCGACTTGTTTCTGGTTGTATGGGTGCCTTGGTACAGGCATGTCCGGGGCTGGTCTACCAATGTAATGCTATAGTGTGGTAATATTTTTAATCCTTCTTTTCTAGTAACAGTTGATATTAAGAAACTTGATTTTCCATCAGAAAACCTGTAAATCAATTTAACTCATAACTCCTGAAATTGGATGTTTTTTAATTTTGTTTTATTCATTTTTTATTTTTTATTAGTTTGGTAATGAGATAGTCTTACCAAAAAGACAAACTTGTATCGTAGAAATATGAGGTATGTTATGTTGCCCCGCAGAGCGGGTAAATTATATGATAATTATCCTCATATCTGTAGTTATTGGATTAATGCCTAATTTAATACCTTCATTAAATGCTAATAGTTTATTGTTAGATAAATAGATATAATACTGAAGGATTTAGTGGTATTTTCATCAGTTCATGATTGTTTTAGTACTAATGCCCGCCCTTCGGGATATTTTTATATATTCATTTATTAAAGTTAGTTAAGAATCATAACATTTTTAAATATCTTAATTGTTTTTATTAAAGTTAATTATACTACTTTTGATTTTGATCTAATCGTTTGTCTTATTATATTATGCCCGCTTCGCGGGGAATTTAGATCTTTATCTGAGTTTTTGTAATGTTTAATTTATAGAGTTAGTATTTCACCTAATATCGAAAGTATTAGGTTAACGGAAGATTCATATTAATTATAATAAACAAGTTTATATATATATCCTTAAAAAGGTGAAATAGTTTGCTACTTCGTACTAACCACTCATCAACAGCAAGAATTTAATTTTACTTATTGAGTTTTTATTAAAAGGACTTGCTGTAAGTTGAAATACGGTTCGGTTAGGGGAACCTGATCGGGATTGATTTATTTATTCATCTATTTTTTTCCTTTGGAGTAGGACTAGTCGTCGATGGACCTTTTGGTCCACAGGTTAGTCTGTCGAGGTAGAGCTGTCAGTCGTCCACTTTAGGGCATGACCATAAGAAGGTGAATTTCACAATTTTCCACTTTCCTGTCTAGCTTTCCTGTCTAGCTTAGCTGTCTAGCTGTAGCTCTATCTGAGCCGTTTCTTACCTTGTCAACGAGTACCTAGCATTACGGAGACGAGGTACTTCGTGGATATGTTGTATGCAAGGTTTAGACAATAGGACTGTTCAAGGTTTAGACAATAGGGCTGTGCAAGGTTTAGACAATAGGGCTGTTCAAGGCCTAGACAAGAAGAGAAGTATTAGACGTACTGAGACCCCGTCTCAGAACGTCGGTCTTGTAAGGTACAACTTACATCCCCCTGTATATTGATATATACTAAAACATAAGTTGAAATACCTTAATTCTTTGTTGAATCAGGAGCGCATTATGGTTCATGGACAGGCCTCCGGAGCATTGCCTGGTTCTGGTTAGATTTGGTTATTCCTACTCGGACCATTGGCTGGGCGTTATTCGTCAAGGCTAGCGTGGCTTCCACGTCTGTAACGCGCAGTAAGTCATGGTATGGTCGTGGTACTCGCTAGAACCAGCCTACTGACAGTTACATCAGGTTGTTTAGACACTGTTATATTGGAGTATTCAGAGTGCTTCATGTTAGGAAAAAGGTACTGGTGATGATATTACATGACACTATTAAATGAGCATTTTCTTGTACTGTTTTCTGACTGTTAGGTACTATACATGATACTATGATACATACTGATACTATGATACATACTGATACTATGATACATACTGATACTATGATACATACTGATACTATGATGGTATAGTATCATGTGTTAAATAGTATGCATAGTACTATATGTTAGTTTCTTTGATATTTCGTGCTTTCAGATGTTCGTTGATGATTCAAAGGACCAGTGTATAGGAAAAGCCTCTGGGTGAGTTGTGTTCTTTCGAAGAACCCTTTCCTGGGAGTTACCGGTAATTTGGCATGGTTAGTCCGCCAGAGGTCGGTGTCTAACCACATCTGATCCTGCGTAGGCTCTAATTATTCTTAGAGTGTCCATGGTGGACATATTACATGATCAGCGAGTTCTGGTTTACTGTTATGACACTGTGAGTAACATGAACTAGACTCGACTACATGAACTAGACTCGACTACATGAACTAGAAATGAGCGGTCTTGTGTACTGTTGACTCTGTTACGTTACTGTTGAATACCACTAAATAAAATAAAACATAAGCTTGTATCATCTATAGCAAATTCTAAGATAGTAATAGCTATAACACCAGCCATAGGAATATCCACTAACAAACCTAATATGAACTCATTAAATTTAAAATGAACCTAAATTAACATTAATAAATGTCCAGACAATCAAAAGGACATAAGGCAGCTAAGCGGCCAAGATCCCATACGAGTCTTACCCCGCATCGCGGGGCATTTTACTTTTACTCGCCAAAACGGGCATATAGTTTTATTCTTTAATCTTAAATTACTTTTTAGCTTTTGGCTTAACCAGTTTCCTGGCGATTAGAGTACACCTTATAATATATAACATTACCTCAAAGTGAGATTTAAGATATATTAAAAACCATCTACTCGTTGCTCTTTTACATAAAAAATCGGGGTCTATTTATGATTAGATCCGCCCCCATTTCCCCGTATAGGGCATTAAATATTATCAAAAAACATGTATGGTTTATCGAGGGTATTTTATACATCTTTAATGTTACCATACCTTGAGTCATTAACCAAGCCGGTATAAAGTTTCCTTAAATACTTTGGTTACTAAAGCTTTAGGGTTCCTGGAGTTTGGTTCACATTGTTTTATGTTTGCTGATAAACGTAATCCTAAAGATCGCTTAGAACTGTAAGATAAAGTTTCTATTAAAACTAAAACTGGTACTAAAGCTATGGGTTCCTGTTGGAGCAAATAAAAAGAAACCTAAGCCATGATGCAAAACCTTATTGTTAATCCTCCTAATGTTAACTTAATGATATAATAGCTATGATTTTGTCGACATTACATATACTAAACATGATAGTGCTGTTACTTGATATTTACATAATACTATGATGATCACTTGAGCTTACATCTCTATAGTATCATGTTACTTACATCTCTATAGTATCATGTTACCTGCTTACATGGTCACTTTACATGATACATGAAATGCGGTCAAGTTGCAATCTGCTTCTGCTCTGCTCTGCTTTAGTTGTCACCTTTGGGTCTCATCCTTGCTCTATGTTCAGTGGTATTTATTAACTTTAATAAACTTTTGGGTTAAGCTTCGGAAAATATCTATTTAACTACTAGTTATATTTATAACAGAATCTGAAATGATTAAGGTTAATAAAGCAACATCTAGCAACATCTATGGAGGAGAAGATTGCAGTACCGGAAGATTAGCAGTACAGATTAGCAGTACCTGTTATTGCATTAGGTTTCTATTCTTATACTGTAGGAGGGTTCAGGAGTTATGTTATCCAATGCATCAATTGATGTGCATTCCATGAATACTGTTAGATTCTATGTAATAATACCTATTATTATAATGATTATATATTATAATAAAAATATCCCTCATATATCATATTATTTATAAAAAAAGCAGAAGGTATAAACCAGAAAGATTTAAACCTATTCTTTAAATGTAGATATTGATTCTGTTAGACCCCCGATGGGTAGCGCACTACCCATCAGGAGAAAGCCTACGCTGCTCCATCAGAGATGAGATGAAGGGAAACCCGATAGCCGGGGCACAACTGCTATTTGATAGGAGTCGGAATATCCCACCGTAGCTATCGACCGGAGCTATCGGTACTACCCCTTTTCGGCACCTGATCGCCGATACGGCCGCGGTCCGAACCGGAAAACATCAGCTACCGTACCTTAGCTTGATTGCTCCATGCTGTTGACAAGCCAGACGGAGATAAGAAATCGAATATTCTATAAGACCACTTGATTCCTCGAACAAGTACACTGAATTCCAAAGTACTAACGTTATCAAAGAATCTAACAATACCTATTATTATAATGATTATATAGTTAGATTCTTTGACAACGTCTAGTACTTTGTAGTTCCATGTATTTGTTCGTTGATGCCTCCTTACAAGGGGGATCGTTCCACTCCCATGTCTCCCTTCTGGAAGATTCCATAAGGGAATCTTCCTGTTAGAAGACTTTCGAACAGCGTGGCTTTATCTGATCCTGGGTAGTGCGTTACCCATCGGGGGTCTAATATATTATGATAAAAATATCCCTCATATATCATATTATTTATAAAAAAAGCAGAGGTATAAAACCAGAAAGATTTAAATTCTTTAATTGTAGATATTGATTCTTATATGGAATATATAACCCTAATATCAAAAAATTGAATATGTAGAACAATTTTGTAGGTTTATTAGAAGGAGATGGAACAACTGTTGATTATTTCGGATACAAAAAGAGTAGTATAGCTATTAAATTTAGAAATCAAGTTTCTATTCACAGTTGCGACCTCCGCGGCCGTTCGCAGCCAAAATGCAACACTGCAAGACCTCACCTATTCAAGTATGCAATAAACCTACCCATGCTCATCTACCCATTCAACCCGAAGCGTCTCAAGGCAGAATAACAAGGCAGAATAACAAGGCAGATTTCACCGGCGTTTTGCAATTCACCTGCGTTGATTGGAGAGGGCAGCACACCCGTGCACCGGCGGGCGCGGGCTGTGTGCAGGCAGCCTATCAGAAGAAAATCATTCGCATTTAGTAACCTCTGCGCTAAGCCAATCGCCAATTCTCAGTACACTAAAAAGCGATTCCAGAAAGAACCCCATTTCACAAGCGAATAGCGGTCAAACTCTTGCTACTCGCCTACTTCCCAGACTCAGTCTCCACTATTGCCCTTCAGCCTAGTGTGTCGCTTAGTCTTCAGCCATCTTGAGTTCTTGGTTGAATATTGTCTGAACTACCGTGATTGTCGCTTGATTGTCGCTTGATTGTCGCTTGATTGCAGCATGTTGAGAACGCTAAGATTCTCCAGAAGATTGAACGTCTCGGCCCGGCGCTTCAACGAAGTGTCGGTGACCGTGGACGGAAAAACCGTGTCCATCGAGGCCGGCTCGTCCATCATCCAGGCCGCCGACAAGGCCGGCGTGGTGATCCCCCGCTACTGCTACCACGACAAGTTGGCCATTGCCGGAAACTGCCGCATGTGTCTTGTGGACGTGGAGAGAATGCCCAAGTTGATTGCGTCGTGTGCCATGCCCGTGCAAAACGGCATGGTGGTCAACACCAAGTCCGAGCGCGTGCACAAGGCCCGCGAGGGCGTCACCGAGATGTTGTTGGAAAACCACCCGTTGGACTGCCCGGTGTGTGACCAGGGTGGTGAGTGTGACTTGCAGGAGCAGCTGCACCGCTACGGCTCGGACCGCGGCCGTTTTTCCGAGGTCATGGGCAAGCGGGCCGTGGAGAACAAGGCCATTGGGCCCTTGGTCAAGACCTCCATGAACAGGTGTATTCACTGCACGCGGTGTGTGCGTTTCATGAACGACGTGGCGGGTGCGCCCGAGTTGGGGACCACCGGAAGAGGAAACGACATGCAGATCGGAACCTACATCGAGAGAAACATCAACTCCGAGATGTCCGGAAATGTCATTGACTTGTGCCCTGTGGGTGCCTTAACCTCCAAGCCCTACGCGTTCCGCGCCAGGCCCTGGGAATTGAAGAGAACGGAAACCATCGATGTCATGGATGCCGTTGGCTCCAACGTGCGTGTGGATGCCAGAGGGATCGAGGTGATGAGAGTCATGCCCCGCTTGAACGATGAGGTGAACGAGGAGTGGATTTCCGACAAGTCTCGGTTTGCATGCGATGCCTTGAAGTCTCAGAGATTGACCACTCCTTTGATCAAATCGGGCTCCTCCTTTGTGCCTGCCACTTGGGACGAGGCCTTGTCCACGGTGGCTGCTGCATATGCCAAGCTCAAACCTGCAGGTGACGAGTTCCAGGCCATTGCCGGCGCCTTGTCGGATGCCGAGTCCATGGTGGCCTTGAAAGACTTGACCAACCGCTTGGGCTCCGAGAACACCACCACCGACGTGAAGCAGGCCACCGACGCCCATGGCGTGGATGTGCGTTCCAATTACATCTTCAACTCCACCATCGACGGCATCGAGGACGCAGACCAGATTTTGATTGTGGGCTCCAACCCAAGACACGAGGCTGCGGTTTTGAACGCCAGAATTAGAAAGGTGTGGTTGAGATCGGGCTTGGAGATTGCGCATGTTGGCCAGGACTTCGAGTCCACCTTCAACTTCCACAAGTTGGGCTCCTCAGCCAAGGACTTGAAGACTGCCTTGTCTGGCGCTTACGGCAAGAAGCTTGCCGGAGCATCCAGACCATTGATCATTGTGGGCTCCGGAGTGGCAGCTTCGGAGGACGCCAACGCCATCTACAGTGCGGTAGCCGAGTTTGCTACGAAAAACGCCAACTTCAGCACCCCCGAGTGGAACGGAGTGAACTTATTGCACCGTGAAGCATCGCGTGTGGCTGCGTTGGACCTCGGGTTCCAGAACTTGAGCAAGGACACTAAGCCCGCCAAGTTCGTGTACTTATTGGGCGCCGACGAGGTCAAGGGTGCCGACATCCCCAAGGACGCATTTGTCGTTTACCAGGGCCACCACGGAGACGTCGGTGCCTCGTTTGCGGACGTGATCTTGCCCGGAGCTGCATACACGGAGAAGTCGGCCACATATGTGAACACCGAGGGAAGAACGCAGGTGACCAGGGCCGCCACCAACGCACCCGGAGCCGCACGTGAAGACTGGAAGATTGTGAGGGCATTGTCGGAGTACTTGGGAGCAGCCTTGCCATACAACGACTTGATTGCGGTCAGAGAAAGATTGGGCGAGATAGCACCCCACTTTGTGCGCCACGACGTGGTGGAGCCGGTCAGCCAGGACATTGCCAAGCTCGGATTGCAGGACATTGCCACGAGACACAAGTCAGCATCCATCAGCGGCGTGGGACTTAAGAACCCGATCGATAACTTCTACTTTACGGATGTGATTTCGCGGTCATCGCCCACCATGGCCAAGTGTGTATCGGCGTTCGGGGCCAAGATCGACAAGATCAAGGACCCCAAGCCGGACGTGAGCATTGCCTGAGTGTATAATATAGCATGTGTGAATAGCACCAGAGGTGGAATAAAATGTAAGTAGAGGTGGAATGTGTAAGGTGGAAATTCTTCCTCTGACAAATACCAAGTGGCATCAGTTGCGTTATGGTAAGCGCTGCCGTAGAATAAGCAGGAGTAGAGTAGAATAAGCAAGAATGGAGTAGAATAAGCAAGAGTAGAGTAGGAGAAATAGCAAGAGTAGAGTAGTAGAATAAGCAAGAGTAGAGTAGTAGAATAAGCAAGAATAGAGTAGTAGAGTAGAGTAGAGTAGAGTAGAGTAGAGTAGAGTGTAGAGAGTGAATACAGTAGGCATAGTGTAGTATTATTAATCAATTTATTGATGTTGCGTAATCCATACTTGTATTCGGTGAGGTCACATTATCATGGCAAGTATCACTGCATGCTCATGGCTCATGCTCAGTACTACCGTCCACTGGGCCGCGAAGAAACTACTCAACCATGAAGCGCAGAGAGGCGTTTTCGCAGCGGTACCAGATCCGCAGCGCGTGTGCGCGGTGTCACCGGCTCAAGAGCAAGTGCGTGTACGAGGACCCGGCGTTTGTTGTGTGCAAGCGGTGTTTCGACTTGGGCATCAAGTGCTCCACGGACGAGGACCCCACAGCCAAGCGTGCCCGCAAGCGGCCGAAGCCGTCGCGGCTCGTGAGGCTTTTGGGGGAGTTGGACAAGGAGTTGGGCGGGCTAAGGCAAAAGGGGCAACTACTGAGGGAGCAACTCAATGGGGACAGGCGGGCAGAGACTGAAAGGAGGGAAGGAGGAGGAGGAGGAGGAGGAGGAGGAGGAGGAAACGGAAAGGGAGGAGGAAACGGAGGAGAAGGAGAGGGAGAAGGAGACGGAGAAGGAGACGGAGAAGGAGACGGAGGAAAGGAGGATAGGGATACAGTCTGTAGACTCTTTGCTTCAGTACTATCCCATGGAGAACACTTGGGCCTTTCTCTAGGCCTCGACAATGTGCTCCCCCAAGACTCCAGGGCCAGATATGCCTACTTTCTCCTCCACATGTGCCCGCTGTATCCCATCCTCAGGATCCCGGCCCGGCTCTCCGACTACGATGTGTGCTTGAAGGAAAGCCCAGAGCTTCTTCTGGCGTGCATCTATGCCACCACCATCCACTATCATGCTGGACTCCAGGGTCAGAACAGGGGCAGTGGACCCCAGGGTCACATCCGGGGCACTGGCCAGGGCTGGTCCCACGGCCTCAAGTCGTACATCGACAAGACCCTAGCGCAGCTAGTGTTTGTCAAGGCCAATGACTTTTCGTCCAACCTCGTCACCGCTCTCATGGTGCTTTCCCTCTGGAACCTCCCGCCCGGCAAACCCGGCCACTTCAAGAGCCAAATGGACCTCTTGATTGCCTACTCCGTGTCCATCTGCATCGACATCGGCCCGGACCTGGACTTGGACATGCTCCGCTCGTTTGTGTCGGTGTTCTGCTGCTGTGGCTCGCTTTCCTTCTCCTTGTCCAGGTTTCGCTTCGTGCTGTGGCTGAAAAAGCACCTGTTGGCCGTGCACATCTTGGCCACCACCCAACTTCCTGAAGATGCTTTCTTGTGTGACTACCTGCGCATGATCGTGGACGGCCTCAAGCTCATGGACTTCCTCAACGACGTGTCACTACTGGCCAACTCCGTGGCCTCCGAAAAGGAGCTTGCTGATGCTCTCCCGCTGTTCCATGATTCCACTCCTTTGGACGTGGTGGTGCACCGTGTTTCCGAGTGGCAGCTCCTCGTCGCCTTGGAAAACCCCTACTTCTTCGACAAGTCGCTAATGGCCTTGCCCCAATACGCTCCCCGCTTCCTCATGCTAGTGTCCTACCACCAGATCCTGACCATGGCCTATGAACATGCGCTTGGACTCTGCATCTTCCACGTGCAGATGCACCTGCTCCAGAAGACTCCCACTGACCACTCGCCCACCATCTCGTGCTTGATCCGCCGCATCGGCGACTCGTGCTCCATGATCCTCGCTTGTGTGTTCCATGTGTCCGAATCGGGCTGCTTGCCGGACTTCCCCACGCTCATGTACTACCGGGCGCTTTCGGCGTTGATGGCTCTTGTGCGTGTGTGCATTCTCGTCAAGTCGGATATCGTCAAGAACCACTTGAAGGCGCTGCCCAACGTGCTTGGCTTTGACTTGCCGCGCCTCTACGGGAAGGTGGCCCAGGTCTTTGAGCTCCACCGCTCTCAGTCCAACTCAGACCAGTCCAATCACCACAACCATCACAACCAGCCCAACGCTGTCCTGTCCAACGCGGTCCAGGGTCGCTTCTCCATCATCTTGAAGAGGATTGAGGCTTGGGTCTTGGCCATCGAGAACGAGACCGTGGGTTTGGGTGCCATCAAAACCAGTCTACCCAAGGGCCAGGAAGTCGAGTACTTGAAGACACCACTGGGGAAGGACGACGATAGAACCGACAAGGACGAGAGGCCGGACCTTTCCACGCCGGTGCTGCTAGACTATGAGGTGGTGTCCGACTCGACCATCCAGGGCATCTTCAAGGAGCTTGAAGACGACATCGAGCGGTTTCTTAATCCGTTCAACGACAGCCCGTTCCGAACCGACGAGCTCTTTGGCTTTGAGCCATGACCAGGACTCAAAGGCCCGCTCATATAGAGATGATAGAAGTTCATCAATTACAGAATACACTTGTTGTATGTGATTGCTCTCTTTATATGGTCATGAGGACTCTCAAGGTATCAGAACTGCGAGGATCAGAACTTGAACTTTTCAGGTTTTGGATTGTCCAATGGGTTGTCCAGTTGTGGCTTATTGGATTCTGGCTGGGGCGAGCCTGGCTTTTCCATCTCATACTTCTGCTTCCCACTGAGAAGTCCGGACCCTTGGCCATCGGCCAGTTCCTGGAGCACAGTGTATAATGGCCCCGAAGTAGTGCCTTCGGTAGTGGTTGCCGCACTCTTGTACCGGGAAAACTCTGTAATATGCACCTTGGTAGGTTCATCATCATCTCCACCATGGAGTCTGGCCCCATCGCCGTGTTCAACAGTGTCTTCAGCTTCACCGTCACCATCGTCCCCTTCATCACTCGCTCCACTTTCCTCTTCGCTCTCCTCTCCCTCGTCCATTTCCCCCCAGGTCTTTGCCATGAAATCCAACGGCAACGTCCCGTCAGGAAACTGCACCCTGTAGCCCGTATTCAGGTACGTGACGTCCAAGCCCGGAATGATAAGGTTCTTATACGAAGGCGGCTTGCCCAAGTCGTGCATGAGCGAGATCCACGGCGGAGGCCCTTCGCCAAAGCCAACGGCACTTCGTAGAGCCTGGGACACAATGCCCGGGCGGAACCGCAGCGAGAGGTCTTTCTTGGCGAGGTCGCGGCCCTCGGAATACACATGGCCGAACGCTAGCGTGGGAGGGGCGGTCTGGTGCTTGAAAAACGCATCGTGGAGCCTCTGGTAGTCGATGTCCAACTTGCCCATTTTCGGCTGCACGCGGTCCCGCTGCAGCTTCTTGAGCAGCTCCGGGTCGTGGTTGCGCATCTCGGAAATGCCAGTGCTGGCAATGTACTTGGGCAACTGGAACGGCGGCTTCTCCAGGCCCCGCTTCGCCGAGAGGTAGTCCTTTTTCTGCTGCCAGTGGGGCGGCACGTCCACGTGATTGACGCCTGTTTTGAGGTACACCACGAGGTAGGGGTCGGGCGCATCGGCGTCGAACCACTCCACCATCTGCGGCCTGGAGGAGGCTGTTTTGAGCTCGGCCACCGACGGCTTGAGGCGCTTTCTGCGGGGCTCGGGTTGCGGCTCTTCGTCGCTGGACTCCGACTGCTCGGGGGTATGGTCTCTTTTGACTATGATGGGGGACGACTGCTTTACCAGGAACTTGGAGAAGACGCCCTCGTACTGCGCGGCTAGGGGCGATGGGGTTTCTTGGAGTCCGGAGAAGAGTTTGAGAAGGCTGCTTTTGGGGTTAGTCTCTGGATCGTGGTCTGCCGACCCATTTTCAGCGGGTGCGTCTTCTGTTTCAGCATCTCCGTCTCCATCTCCGTCACCATCTCCGGCTCCAGATTCATTTTCGCTCGGCTCTATGCTGGTCTTATTTTCTCCCTTCTCTCTGTGCTGGGGTGTTATCCCGGGTCCTCTCAGTTTGGGATTCCCATCTCTCAGGCCATCTGCAGCTGCATTCGCTTCCTCAGGATTGAAGTCTTTGCGACTCTCGCTTGACGCCAACTTTCGTAGCTTTTGCTTCTCCCGTCTGAACTGGTTTTTGCTGCGTTTAGCCATGGTAGCTGTATGCTGGACAATGGGACACCGTAGTAGGATCTGATGTAGCAGTATCAGTAGCAGTAGTATCAGATGTAGCAGTATCAGTAGCAGTAGTATCAGATGTAGCAGTATCAGTAGCAGTAGTATCAGATGTAGCAGTAGTAGTAGCTATATCAGATGTAGCAGTAGTAGTAGCTATATCAGATGTACTAGCAGTAGTATCAGTACTAGCAGTAGTATCAGATGTACTAGCAGTAGTATCAGATGTACTAGCCGTATTAGTATCAGTACTAGCAGTAGTATCAGTACTAGCAGTAGTGTCAGTACTAGCAGTAGTGTCAGTACTAGCAGTAGTTGTAAGATGCACTGGTAGGAGTAGCAGTAGACTACTGGGATGCGCGCTGGGCTGCGAGCTGTGATGCGCTCAGTACTCGACTCGCTCACACTCCTCACTATCTACTGCTACACACTACTACTACACTACTACAGTACTACTACACTACTACTACTATTACTACTATTACTACTATTACTACTATTACTACTATTACTACTAGACACTACTAGACACTACTACTACTACTAGACACTACTACTACAGTACTATTACTAGTACTACTACTATTACTAGTACTACTACTATTACTAGTACTACTATTACTACTACTACTACACTACTACACTACTACTACACTACTACTACACACTACTACTACACACTACTACTACACACTACTACACTTGCCTGCCGTGGCTAACAGTAGATTACCCTACTACACACTACCTCTTACTAACTACTTGCTCACTAGTATGTACTACACACCACTTAAACACCAGTGTATTGTTCCTTGTTGCACCTAATACTTAGCTACTACTTACTGCATAGTGTATTGCTTTACACTATGTACTACGACTGCTCTACCACTTACTACACCTTGTTACTCCACTACTGTGCTATTCAAGCCAAACTACTACACTACTGCTACACTACACTACTAACTACTACTAACTAGTACTACACTAGTACTACACTAGTACTACACTAGTACTACACTAGTACTACACTAGTACTACACTAGTACTACACTAGTACTACACTAGTACTACACTAGTACTACACTAGTACTACACTAGTACTACACTAGTACTACACTAGTACTACACTAGTACTACACTAGTACTACACTAGTACTACACTAGTACTACACTAGTACTACACTAGTACTACACTAGTACTACACTAGTACTACACTAGTACTACACTAGTACTACACTAGTACTACACTAGTACTACACTAGTACTACACTAGTACTACACTAGTACTACACTAGTACTACACTAGTACTACACTAGTACTACACTAGTACTACACTAGTACTACACTAGTACTACACTAGTACTACACTAGTACTACACTAGTACTACACTAGTACTACACTAGTACTACACTAGTACTACACTAGTACTACACTAGTACTACACTAGTACTACACTAGTACTACACTAGTACTACACTAGTACTACACTAGTACTACACTAGTACTACACTAGTACTACACTAGTACTACACTAGTACTACACTAGTACTACACTAGTACTACACTAGTACTACACTAGTACTACACTAGTACTACACTAGTACTACACTAGTACTACACTAGTACTACACTAGTACTACACTAGTACTACACTAGTACTACACTAGTACTACACTAGTACTACACTAGTACTACACTAGTACTACTAAACTACTAGTACTAATACTACTACACTACTAGTACTAATACTACTACACTACTAGTACTAGTACTACTACACTACTAGTACTAGTACTACTAAACTACTACTGTACTGCTACACTACTAGTACTAGCACTACTACACTACTAGTACTAGTACTAGTACTAGTACTACTAAACTACTACTAGTACTACTACACTACTAGTACTACTACACTACTAGTACTAGTACTACTAAACTACTACTGTACTGCTACGCTGCTGTTCACGTCTTGCCAGATCATTACTGGACCTATATACATGGTAAATGGTACGTCCACAGTGCTGGGGACGGTACTGGTGGTACTGGTGGTACTGGTACTGGTGGTACTCGTGATACGTACCATCGCCACGAGGTTTGTAGAGGCTTGGATCATTTAGTCATGGATGTGTAGTGGGTCTTGGCAAGAGTAACAAATGCCCTCTGTTCTAAGTACAGATTGATCTTGTTGGAGATCTTGTCTCAAGATTCTGACTATTGGTACGGCTTTTCCTTATTCCTGCCACACCATCCAGAGAGCTCAGAACAAGCAATTCCCACTCCATGTGTTCATTCCCTTTTATCACCACCGATAGTCACCAGAAAGATTGCGGGCGATGGGGTTAATGCAGGTGAAGTTTGGGTTGATGTTTGGGTTGCTGATTGTGAATATTACAAGTATTCTAACTTCTGGCGTAGTTAGGCACTTGGTGCCAGGTCTGTTATTCGACTCTAACCTCATTTCAATAATCGGCTCTACCAAATGGGTATTGCTGATCATCTAAGGTTCTTGTTCGATTAGTGTGTAGTCACGTGTTTCGACGGTGTCACCAAGTACCGATGGAATATAGCCGTATCCTGAAGCAAGAGTCCAAGGTCCAACTGCACGTCGTCCAAACCAACTGCAGTGAAAATGTCTCTTTAATAGTTTCGTGTAGCCTTGTGAGTTGCGATTGCAGGATGTAAAATAGCTCATAGTGGATAGGTCTTGAAATAATCGCAGGTTTTGAGTGGATGCTTCCTCGATGTCAGTGATTGTTGAAACTTAAAGTATGGTATAAGGCCGGGCGTTTCGTGGTGCCAGTCAATCAAACGCCATAACGATTGATGGAGCCGTTCAATAGCAGCAATCACTGGTCACCAAGAATGTCCAATTAGTGACTAAAAGTAAAAAGCCCAAACAGTACTCAGCAGTCACTCATACAGGCTGCGAATCTGTAGCGGTGAGTCATAATCAGCAGCTACCATCTGCTAGTCAACAGATCAAGAGCGATACATTAATACCAATGGTGCTCAGGAAGTCGGAAGTCAGCAGTAGTAGTAGTCCATCAGTAGTCCACAAGTGTTCGTAAGTAGTCCACAAGTGTTCGTAAGTAGTCCACAAGTAGTCGTAAGTAGTGCATCAGTAGTCAGTAGCCGTAAGTAGTCCATCAGTAGTCAGTAGTCAGTAGTCCATCAGTAGTCAGTAGTAGAAGTCGTAGTCGATCAGTAGTCAGTAGTAGTAGTCGTAGTCCATCAGTAGTAGTAGTCCATCAGTAGTAGTAGTCGTAGTCGTAGTCCATCAGTAGTAGTAGTAGTAGTCGTAGTCCATCAGTAGTCGTAGTCCATCAGTAGTAGTAGTCGTAGTCCATCAGTAGTAGTAGTCGTAAGTAGCCAAACAGCAGCAGCAGTCCATGGCGACTGGTCACCGTCCATACTTATACCTCTAAACGTCGTCCTTAGATTCAAGTCACTGCAGTCTTGGTAACCAGTCCTATGGTAACAACATGACTAGACAGATCAGCCCTGGGCAACCACCCTGGACTCACCCTGGACTAGCCTGGACTCACCCTGGACTAGCCACTGGAGTACTTTTGCTTTAGAGAATCCAACTTGTCTGCTATCTTGGACCACCGCGACTCCATGTCCGCGTCTTCCTGCTCTAGCGTCTTCAAGAGCGCCGCTGCCTTGGCCTCGAGGTCCTGCGTGAGCTGGATCAGCGACCCCGGGTCGTTTTTCTTGTCCGTGGCTTTCGCGTCTCCTTTCAGGAACTCGCCGTCCGTGAGCGCGGCCGTGGTCAACCCATTGACGTTTTCGCTCATTTTTTCGCACACTAGTGGTTCAGGGGTAACACCAAACGCCTTCAGTCCTATCAAATATCCTTACTACAGGTAATGCTGGTAAAAATAAAGGTTGGTGGAAGTGGGTGGAAGTGGTGGAAGTGGTTGGTGGAAGTGTTTGGTGGAAGTGTTTGGTGGAGATTGGTTGGGTCGTCGGGCGTTTTGGCCGGTGGTAGCGCTTGCAGTGGCTAAGTTGGGTTAGGGAGAAGGAGGTAGGCAGTGGAGCGAAGGGGGAGTAGCTAGAGCTTGATGTGGTGGTAATTCGGTGCTGGTGTGCAGGGCGCGCGCATGGACAGCTATCACTACCAGCGGCTACGTACGCTATACCTTACATTGGCTCAACTCAGACCTGGCGGCAAACCCGACGACTCCTTACCAAGTCTAGCAGCAACTCCTACACGTTGCAATTGGCAGTATCTTGCAACCTGCACTCAACCGCACGCAATTCCCTGGCTATCGCCTACCACCATGCTAGGTGTCCTTGTATATGCGCTTTTGGCCGGCGCCCAGACCCAGACTCCCTACAACATCCGGCTCTTCGAGTCGTTTCTCCCGCTGAACATTGCCCACAGTCTAGCCGGCTCGCTGTCGCAGGCCACGGCTTACCAGTACCACCACATTGGGAATGACCTGTACTTGTGTGCACTCCCCGACCATGTGCCGCCTGCTCCCCAGTCCAGTGGCGAACCGGATGCCGCCGTTTTGGCCAGCGCCGTGGACTTGATCCAGAGCTCCTTCTCCAGCGGCTCGTGCGTGTGGGCCTACGATCTCCGCCGCTCCTACTGGACCTATGCGTTCTGCAATGCTGACAAAATCATCCAGTACCACGAGGCTGCTCCCGTGGCCGAAAGAGGCACGACGCATTTGGCCCAGAACCCCAACCACGTGTTTGTGTTGGGCCGCTTCCAGAAGCACTCGGCCAACGAAGTGCTCTTTGAGAACCAGGCCCCTGCTTCGCTGTATGAGCACTACGTCAACGCCGAGGCCAAGCGCACCGCCACCCTCAAGGAGGAGCAGGTGTCGCCGTTTTCTCATTCCTCGGCGCAAAAGGTGGTGCTGCAGATCGTCACCGACGGCTCGGTGTGTGATATGACCGGTCAACCCCGAACTATCGAGGTCGTGTACAAGTGTGACTCGTCTTTGCTGCTGCAAAAACCTCTGATTGTCGAGGTTCTGGAGATCAAGGTGTGTCACTACAAAATGCTCATCCACATCCCCAAGTTGTGCTCCCACGAATCCTTTGTGCCGGACAAGTATGTGCAAGACCACTTGGTCGATGTCAATTGCCAGCGTGTTGACACGAACGAATCGGCAATCGCAACCTTCCTTCTGTTTGACCATTTCCTTAACCGCACCGTTCTACGGGACCACTCGGCTTTTCCCGTCCGCGCCGACAACCGCATCAACATCGCAGACCACCACCTAGCACTGTTGAGCAGAGGATTTTACATGGCCCGCAGCAAGACCAATCCCGCTTCCGAAAGCGACTACTTTAACCTCCGCAATGTGATTTTGTTCAATGGCCACTATGAATCGCTTCTGGACCTCAACATGCAGTTTGCCCAGGTCATGATAAACTCCATCGGTACCAAGCTTTTAGCGCCGGTTGCCCTGCACAATGCCGCCGGCGAACTTGGCCTCAACTCTATGCTCGAGTGGCTGCACACTTTCACACTTGTTTTTGAGATCTACGACTACCGAGGGGAGTTTGTGGGAATCTCCAAGATTTCTCACGATGCGTCAAGCGGGAAGCGGGCCATCTCCGCCGCTGTTCTTGACCCCAAGACTTTGCTCGACAACGAAGGCGATATGCCGGAGCTTGTGCCGTTTGAAAGGCCCGATTTCGAAGCTCCCATGGACATGTGGAACTTCCAGGTTTTTGACGAGTATGGAAAGCCATTGAAGAATAAGCGGGTGTTCAAAAGCTTACTGGGTCCAAAGGAGTCTCGCCTCTTCATTGTTTACAACCGAGGCTTGGAGGGAAATAGGGTCAAGATGGAGGTGGTGGATGAACAGTCGGGACATGTCTTGCCTGGTGACTACAGTGGAGAAGACGAATACAGCTTTGCGCTTGATGGCCCTGGCGGATCCATTGAGTACAAAATCAGACCCATAGAGGCGTACCAAGAATTCTACGGATTTCGGGTGGATGTTCCAATCGTGGAAGCAGATGTTGAAAGCAACAAGGACTCTGAAAATCAGCCTCTTGATGCCCAAGACCCGTTCAGTGAAGTTCTAGGGAGAATAGTAGAGGAAAGCAAGAAGCGGGCTTTGACGGATCGAGACGAAGAGCGGAATGCATTTGAGGAAGTGGAAGGTGATGTGGGAGAGAAAGAAAAAGAAAGGACGGAAAAACGAAGAACAGAAAAACAAAGAACAGAAAAGGCACACGTTATTGACGAGCTTTAAAGCTATTAAAAGCCCTCGACAGTGCTCACATATACGCGGCTCTCGGCAGACAGGCGTACTTCTTAGCATGCAGGCGCGCCAATACCAGCGAAAAATCTTAGCATGCTACACTTCACTGCATCGGATACTCAGGACTGATCATCAATCAACCCAGCGATCAAAGAATCGATCAGCGATCAAAAAAGAACACTTTGGATTGATATACCTCGATTCCGGCATACAAAATCCGCACTT
Source organism: Metschnikowia colocasiae (assembly GCA_002370175.1). Lineage (NCBI taxonomy): Eukaryota > Fungi > Ascomycota > Pichiomycetes > Serinales > Metschnikowiaceae > Metschnikowia > Metschnikowia colocasiae. Next base: position 65,638 of record NKZV01001029.1, read on the forward strand.
CGATTCTTTTTCGAGCCCCCGTGTTTTCCATCCTCGAGTCGCTTTTTCACCCTTGAGTAGCTACAGTGATAATGATCTTGCCACGAGTCGTTACCGCCGCCGGATCGGCGTCCAGAATCCGCAAAACACAGTGCTGTGCCACGCGCAATATTTCGTTCCTCAAAAAACTTCTTTCGTTAGACTCTAGTGAGGTTGAAGACTCCGAAAGACCTGTGTACTACTGGGACGAGTCCCCATACCAGGATATTCGAACGCGAGCAGCGTTCATCCGGGCCAAAGCCAAGTGCCCTGTGACACAGAAGCCTGTGAACTACGTGTGTCCTCATTCGGGCATTCCTACACACCATGACCAGGAGGCATACGAACAGGATACAGAGTACCACTCCAAGAAGAAGTACGAGTTGCTCAAGAAGGTCAACTTGTACGAGCACGACTTACGTTCCGGGCGAAAGTTCAATGAGTTTGTGTTTCCCGGTCCTGTGGAGCACGACTTTGCCACATCCGTGGGGTCGTGGGACTCGTTCTTCTACACACGTGACTTCAACCCCATGAACACCGAGTTCAACTTGGCCGCTGCCACCAAGGTGTTGACCTATCCCATTACCATTGCGTCGCTAGTGCACAAGTACTCGCCCTACGAAATGGAGCCCAAGGGACCCGTGACCTTGGAAGGCGTCCGGTCTACTGCTGCGTTGAAGTACTCGCTCTATTCGCCATCCAAGAGCAAGGACGCGGAGGTGACCTTCAAGGATAGACCCATGCGTATCTTTATTGTGGGTGCCAAAATGGAGGCAATGCTTCCAGGATACGTGTGGAAACAATTTGGATATCTCTTCCCCGACACCAAGTTTGAGATCCACTTGATCGGTCCTCACTCGCATTTCGATGCGGAGTCTAAGAACTTCACGCCTTCCGATAGACCCCACGGAAGACCCATTGTTACGGGCTACGACGAGCAGATTGTCATTCACCACCATACAAAGTACTTCCACGAGGTCTACGACACGGGCGACTTGTTTCCATTCGACCCATACTTGGACTGCTTCTTCCTATTCCACCCGGGGTTCCGGACTGCAGATGAGATACACTGGGACAAGTCGTTGAAGGGATTGCTAGAGTCCAAGTGCGCGGTGTACGTGACTGGTTACCACGGAAAGGACTTGCAGCGGGAATTGAGCTGGCTTGAAAGCCATCCATTGTATGAGGAGACGGACATTTTGATGAGGCCCACCGAGAATATCTTTGGGTCGACGAAGTTGGACTTGGTAGATTCAAACCCCACCGAAACCTTCCAGGCCAATCACGACATGTTTGCATTTAGAGGAAAGAGGTATCACGCCATTCGGGCCTGATGCATATAGGAATGGACGAACAAAAGCAATGGTAACTACATGAACATAGGATAGTTTACATCCCTCAAGAACCAAAGCATAGGATGAGTGTACATCATTAGGAAAAATAGGAGAGCCACCAGAAGGCCCTTGTAGCACTCGAATCCGCAGAACCTTCAGAATCAACACTCAGCTGAAAGAGCAGACAAAAAGAACTCCGATACGGGGAATCGAACCCCGATCTGCTCGGTGAGAGCGAACTGTGCTAGCCATTACACCATATCGGATTTTGTTGTAAATAAATTTTTTAAGGTGAATACACCTCCTCATACTCTACAACCATACCTTTTGAAGCAGTGAACATACAATCACCACCCCTGCGAACCATCACTGCGGACTTAACCAGCTAGATGCGGTCCTGCCCAACCTATGTGGTGCGATCCTGCATATAGCCAACCGCGATCCACGTTTCAACTCCCCCACAGAACAGCACACCATTAACCACAGGCAAACCTAAGGTCTCCCGCTCAATCTGTCGAACAGTATTCTGGAGAGTTGACTTGTAAAATGTCGTCTGATCCATTGGACTTGCCATTCACGCTCCGGCTCAGCGTGGAGCAGAAGAACAAGCCGCCCCATGTCCCCGAGATCCTGTCAATGAGTATCCGGACAACTCTAAGACATACACCAGCGCATTTAACGCATCTGATTTGGCTCTTCAGCGAAAACTACGACCTCAAACCGTTATTTTTGAGGTTTTCCTTGGACGGAACCGTCTTGGCCTCGTCTACACCGCTTCTGGAGCTCTTGAACGCCCAGGAACCTTCGGAGGATCTTGAACTCCCCTTGGAAATAGACTATACGCTTTTCGGGGCGCCGTTTATCCCCAAAATGCCACCTGTGGCAGACCAGTTCGGTCTAGAAGTCACACTAAAGATCCCCAACTCCCCTGAAATCACGTCCCGCTGCAGCTTGTCGCTCCCAGATACCATTGCCAGTGTCAAGGGGAAAGTTTCGCGGACTTTGGGGCTCGCCGAGGAGGAAATTGAGCTTGTTGGACCGACTAGTCAGCAAAATCTCTCTGACGAGGCCACACTCCGTGATGTAGTCGGGTTGGATGTGCCGCCGTTACAGCCGGTAGTGTTGGAGGCGAAAAAACGGGTTCCCAGGTACCAACTCCGCATTTTTCCCATTGGAGACGAGCGGGCCTCGGTCTACATCATGATATATGCATCTACAACCGTTTGTGAGTTACGGGACGAGGTGGCGCTGACGTTTAACAAAGAGGCACGTCTGCTCAACCTCTTCTTCCGGTCCCATTGCTTCTCAAAGGCCACTTCTGTGCCATCCCAGGTGAAGCTTCTGGAACTCTTTAGCTTTGCTGATTACACTTCACACTCGCCATACGCCATTGGGTTCCGGTGCACGGAGGCAGAGGCAAATGGAGAAGATGCACCAGGGGAAAATACACGGACAGGGGAAAATGCACGGACAGGGGGAAATGCACTGACAGGGGGAAATGCACTGACAGAGGCAAATGCTACAGAGGCAAATGCTACAGAGGCAAATGCTACAGAGGCAAATGCTACAGAGGCAAATGCTACAGAGGCAAATGAAGTAGGTACGGAGAGTTCAAGTGCCCTGGCCCCTGCTAGTAATGTGACCGAAATAGTGTTTGAGCTCGAAATCAACGGGGAAAAGGTGGAGTTGTCTCTGTCTGAATGCAAGCTTAGCAATAGGAACGTGATGTTGAGCCCCGAAGCCGTGGTCAAATTAAATGAACTGTGGAACATTGATGTGGGAGACTTATTGGCGAATTCTCTTCCGATTCCCGCTACCCCAACAGATCGGGAAGTCACCGCAGCAACAGAACCACTGAATCAACTGAATGAACCTGCAGAATCCCAAGCGGGTGAAGCCAATTCGGGATCTCATGGTAATACAGAGTCTCATGGTGACAATACAGAGTCTCATGGTGAAATTCCAGAGTCTCTTGGTGAAATCCCAGAGTCTCATGGTGACAACCCAGAGTCTCATGAGAGAGAGATTGCATCAGAGCATCCTAGTGAACCTCTCCCTGAAACTCAGGATGGAGCCGAGGATGGAAATCACAATGAACGATTACAGGCCCGTCTCGAAACAAACGCTCAAATTATTAACCACGGGCCCGAGCCTGTGGGTGCAGGCGGAAATATGCCATTGAGAGGGGCACTCCAGACCATCACCAGCGTCGTCTTCGAAAACAGGGTGCTTATCGTCAAGCTGATAGTGCAGGTGTTGCTTGCGGCGTTTCTCATGATCGGCGAGTCAATGCTAGTGCTTGCCAAGACGTCCGTTTTGGTCCCTCTCTCAATCACGACCATATGCATTGCCTACTTTTCCTTCGGCAGCGACATCAGCTCGTGGATAGACGAAAACATCCTCTCCCACTCCACCCCAAACACGCTCGACTACAATGCAGTGCGCATCATCTCCGAGGGCTTTCGAAAGGCCCATGGGCTCAGCACGTTCTTGGAGAGACTCATCAATGAGTGGTACCTATGGATGTTGGAGCGTATGCACACCCCGAAGTACTTGGCGTTGGAGCATCGGGTGTTTGACCATGGCGCTATATTTGCAGCCAAACGCATGTACTGTGAAGTCGTTTCATGCGTGCTTATGAGCATGGCCACGATTCTCCCTGTTTTGGAACATCTGACGGCCGAGTTCGTGAACCGGTTGGCGCGAGAGGAGGAGGATGGCATGCAGCGGCTCATTACCGGGTATTTGAAGAGGCTAGAGGATGGCGACGGAGACGAGACTAGGCGAAGGGTGCAGGAAAGGCTCGGCCTGCCTATTGAGAGTGTCGGCACGGACGATGACAACTATGCAGACCGCCTCAGATTGTACCTCATGTTGGCGTGGGTGGTGAAGCGGGGGAAGAGGTTAGACGACATGCCGGCATTTAGATGACCCAGAATGGAATGAGGCAGGGGAACTGACGGTAAGTGACAAATGGGCTGACGGTAACTGGCAGATATTACCAGGTATTGACACAATCTGGGTGTACCTGAAATCTGACTGTACATGACACAAATCAGACCCTGACTGACGGCACCTGACAGACGGTACCTGACAGACGAAGCAAGAATCGCTAGCCGAAGCCAAGCAATGGTCACCTCGGAAAATAAGCGCATGCCTTCATGTTACATGGGATCCAAGCGGCGGTCTCACGAATTCAATAGCAGAAAAGGGGAAAACAATAGGAGAAAAAGGCTTGCAGTGCAGACGAAAAGGCTAACAGTGCAGACGAGAAGGCTAACAGTGCAGACGAAAAGAGGCTACCAGTGCAGACGAAGAAGGCTAACAGTGCAGACAAAGGCTAACAGTGCAGACGAAAAGGGTAAGAGTGCAGAAAAGGCTAACAAAGAAAATACAGGCAAACAATAGCAGAGGCGACCTGCATGGATCGGGCTGAGTCAGACTAAAAGCAGGCGAGAGCCAGAAGCCGAGGTAGCCTGAAAGGAGAATTTTCACCTGCTACACCACGCCAAGCGCGCCGCGCTCCGAGACCTCAGTTACGCGCAGCGGGTGCATCTCTCAGACCGGAATAAGCCACGCTCTGCATGCGTCGCATTGCTATTTGACACACAGCGGGAGCAGGAACGAAAGGGGCACTAGGAAAGTATGTACACGGTAGGGATATTCACCAGATATGGTACTTCCAGATTAGGCAATCCACATCACTAGTAGGTTACAAATCTAGCAGTCAACAAGCAAGACAAGAGGCATGCATGAATGCACTGCTTAAGGGCCTAGTCTAAATACAATGGGCCTCTCGGAGCTTGCCATGACACGCTTATCGTGAAACAAGAAACGTGAACTATATGCAGGCTCGGAGCAGGGCCATTCCCAGCGAAGGCTGCGCGGAGTGTGTACAGAGGGGCGATGTTCCGACACAGTGTGGTACACAGCCGGTGGCGCCTGCACACGGCCGCGGCGGACGCGAAAAATGTATTTGCCCGGTCCTATTGCGGTAGTGGCCAGCGACAGGTGCATGAGCATGGCGCAGTGGCGCGCAGCGGCCCACAGCAAAACAAAAATATGTCAAACATTCACGACCACATGAGTAATACTCAGACCATGTGGGTTCGGGAGTGTATCCAGCGCTGGCCGAAAAGTATATAAATGCCACGATCCGCACCCAGAGTCTTTTTTTCTCCATCATTCAGATCTTCCAACTACCAAGTCTTTCGCTAATCTTTACAATGCAATTCTCCACCGTTGCCCTTTTCGTCGCTGCTGCCTCTGCTGCTTCCGTTGTCACCAAGACTGACGTTGCCTCCACTTTGGTTACCATTACCTCTTGTGGTCCAGAGGTCACCGACTGCCCAGCTAAGCACTCCTCCTCTGTTGCTGCATCTAACTGGACCGCCACCGCCAACGTGTCTTCTTACGAGGCCGGTGCTGCCAAGCAATACGCCGCTGGTGCCGTTGCTTTGGCTGCCGGTGCTTTGTTGGCTTTGTAAGCGGTTTGACTGCTTCTGGCTTGTCTGGTTATTATATAGTAATAAAGGTTAAGCTTACAAACTGTAGTCAGAATTATGAGTTCAATGAATGATCCCGACTTCATGAATTTGATCTCGAGTTCAATGAATTATGATCCAGTCATGGAATCCACGAGCTTTATGGGTATACGCGAGGGAGTTGATTCGCCTTTATCAAGGTTGATAGTGGAAGTGCGGATTAAGTGGATGCATGGCGGGTCTGGTGCAGAATCGAGGCGTCGTGCAGCCAATCACGGCCTTGCTATTGAAGAGCCGGAAGTGTCAGCGAGCACGGGTCTGTATGCATGCGCGGGCGAAAATACCTCCGCCTCAATGCACCGTGCAGCCACACACACACCGTACCTCCGCGGGCTCGCAACCGTTGGCACATTTCTGTCCATTTGTCTACTGTCTACTGTCTGTCCGACATCACACAGCACCAAGAGTACCGGCGTTCTGCTGCCCGTAGCACCAGGCGGATGTAAATGAATGATGTAAAATACGAGTAGTGCACCGTCTCTTCAAACATGCACACATCTATACACATGCACAATTCTATACACATGCACACATCTATACACATGAACAGCACGAGGTATCTAAGGCATGCTGCCTCCGGTGTCAAGCTCAAAGGAGTCCCAGAGCATCCTTCATAGCTAAGTGCTTGACATATTCTCCAGGCTTCGTTGACTTGTTACCTTCATGCTTAGTTGAGTTGTTTCCATCAGATTGATAGACTTGTTTCCATCACGCTTGGTAGGCGTCTTTCCATCCGAGGTAATTGATTTCCTTAGGCTCCACTGACTAGTTCCATCAGATTTTATTACAACACACCAAAATATACTACTGGGTATCATTCAACCAAGCAGGTCATATTAGCAGTATTGGTGAATTGTGTATAGGTACTGTTAGAATTATATGCGACCTGGGCTTAGCCTGTATTCGCATAGGTTAAGCTTCACTGCTTATCAATATTTAGGATCGTCCGAACTATAAGCCTCGTTGGATTCGACTCTTCCTGATCGGCTACTCTAGTATGAACTCGCCCGTTCAGGGTACTAGATAGAGATATCTTAATGACTGTAGTATCGTATTTAATGGAGTTCTTGCTTCTTCAAGAACTGGGGTTTCTCTTCGAGTTCTCATATAGCTAGTCGAGATATAGCTAATCCTTGCTTGCTATTTTCTCTTGCTCTGGTCACGCCTTGTCTGTTCCTTGCTTGCTGCGTAACTTGGATTGCTGTCACATTCCGGCTACATTCCATTCCGGCTGCAATCCTGCATCTAGGCAGATACAGTTTTAGTCCTTGACATTCCTGTCCTTTCGTCCTTGTGTCCTGTATCGAAGTTAAGTAAATCTCATGTAACAGGTACAGTGGGTACTTGGTGTAGTGGTAGTAGTAATGCTTGTATGCAGTAGTCACAGCAGATAGTGTTAGCCATGCATACGGCAAGACAGTCAACGAGTCATACCAGATGCGGTTTGGTCACGGCTGCAATACTGCCGGTGTGTAAAGTGGAGCAGTAGGGAGCAGTAGGGAGCAGTAGGGAGCAGTAGGCCTTGGTGAGGCAGGGACTAGTGTTGATAGTAGATAGTACAGAGCCAGCAGTGGTATTAAAGTAGTCAGTAGTGATAAGAATAGTGCGTAGAAAGTTCGCTGTACTTGAGTAGGCCGCGGTGCTAGTAGAGTGGATAACATAGCAACATTAAGTGTAGAGCTGTTGGGTAGCAGAGAAGTATTCAGAAGTATTCAGAAGTATTCAGAAGTATTCAGAAGTATTCAGAAGTATTCAGAAGTATTCAGAAGTATACAGTATTTGGATAGTTAGACACCAAGAGCTGATCCGCGTACTAGCTCTGTCTTTCCCTAGTGTATGCAGCAGGTCTACATTGATGTCAGAGGCTATTGGAATAATCGTGTAGTGCGAGCAGTAGAGCAGAGTAGAGTAGAGTAGAGTAGAGTAGAGTATATACAACAGTATGAGACTACAGTATAGTAGAGTATAGAAGTAGAGTGCAGAGAGTTCGGTACACTGTAGAAGAGTACTGTAGAGTCTGTAGAGTCTGTAGAGTCTGTAGAGTCTGTAGAGTCGGTAGAGTCGGTAGAGTCGGTAGAGTCTGTGGAGTCTGTAGAGTCTGTGGACCAAGGATCACATGATTCAGCGTAAAACGTGCAGAAAGAGGCAGGTTAGGAGATCAGGCGACTCTGTTGATACCCGCTAATTATGCATATCGGGGGTAGAGATGGAAAGGGCACATATTGAGGAGTTCCGCTCTGGTTTGAGAGCAACACCAAGGCCAGGTCATCAGGGAGTTCCAAGTATAGATAGATACAGGTCGGAAATAATGACTGGAGGAATACTGAGATCCACATTTTCAGATTTATCAAGACCAATAACATTCTTCCAGTTTAGCGAAGGTTTCTGTAACGCGCAACACAGTATAGTACAGTAGAGTACAGTACGTAGTGAGAGGGTCAGTCTGAAATAGTATTAGGTCGGTATTAGGTCGGAAGTAAAGCATAATATGTATAAGCATAGGTAAGGTCGGCTAGTAATCAGTAGCCAATAAAACAGGCCACACAATAGACAGTTGAGTGTTGGTGTAGTGCATGGCCCATTAGTCTCCACTAGACACGTTGGTACCGGTCTAGACAATGGCTTAGTTGGAGGATCAGTAGTGGTGGTTATCGTCAGTAGTGAACATCCAGGCAAGTTTCGCCATACGCTTCAAGTGTCGCCGGTTCAGGAATCGTGGCATTGCATGGAAAGAGTGGAATGGTTTTAACCATGTCAGCATGCCTGACCACGGCCCTTTAGGCACCGACATGAGGCTGCTCACTAAAGTCAAACCCTCAAATAGTCCAGTCTGCAACTTTCGGTCACGCTTATAGCGGCCCGATCACGATAGCGGCCCGATCACGATAGCGGCCCGATCACGATAACCATCCCGATCTACTTGGCTTACGCCAAGTATTACAGAAGATTCTAGTGTGAATAGTGCGATGTCTTTCAGACCACGATGCCTAGCATTCACTTGGACTTCACTTGCATTTATTTGTTCATTGTTCACTGTTCATTGGCTTTTACATCTGTCAAGCAGACGACTACGAATTATTATGCGAGTTGGGACTTCTTCCAGACTCCCAGAGTAAGCTTCTAACGGCTTCTTGTTTGATGGATCTTTTCCAGGAACGATGAACGTGTTCTGAGTCTACTGTCGGCTACCTTTAGTAGGAACTCGCAGTGGTTAAATGGAATGAGGATTATCACATACCTTTAAGGTTTGTAATGTCTAAGCTTAAGTAGAGTTCTTGTCTTTCAACTAGGATGTATGCGTTTTCGCCAGATCTTTTATCTTCTCTGGCGGCCGAGACTGGAGGCATTCGCTCAGACGACTCGTCGGTGACTCTGCTCCGGTCCGGAGTGTCGGCCCGGGATGTCGGCCCGGGATGTCGGTCCGGAGTGTCGGCCCGGAGTGTCGGTCCAGAGTGTTTTAATGTCCAGACCTCGCCCTGGCAGTTGATACCTGCCTGGCTGGTTCACTTCATCCGACCCTTGTCGTTGTCCCTGCATAGTTATCGGGCAACGGCGTCTGGCTAGTCTCTGGTCCTGTCTAACATCCTCCCTCCGACTGATGCTTGTCTCAAGTATCTTCCATGGTTTCTTCCGTTTGGATCACACGCTCTTGCAAATCTTGCGGGTTCCATTCTACACCCACGAGCATCTCTTGGCACCGTTCGAGCTCTTCTCGAATAAATCGTATCTTCGGTGAAATCGGGTTCTTCTTGTCTGGTAGAGTTAAGTGACGTCTGAGGTGACTCTATCGTCTTCTAATTGCCCAAGTACCGTCGGTATTCTATTCTAATAGCTCATAGTATAGTCCATATTCCATAGTCCATAGTCCATAGTACATAGTCCATAGTCCATAGTTCCTAGTATAGTCCATAGTCCATAGTCTAGTAGTCCATAGTCTAATAGCTCATAGTATAGTCCATAGTATAATTCGTAATCCAATAGTCTAATAGTCTAATAGTCTAATAGTCCATAGTCTAATAGCTCATAGTATAGTCCATAGTATATTTCGTAATCCAATAGTCCAATAGTCTAATAGTCTAATAGTCTAATAGTCCATAATATAGTCCATATTCTAATAGCTCATAGTATAGTCCATAGTCCATAGTCCATAGTCTAATACTAGGGGTATCTTGCTGTAATCGCTGGGTGTGATTCTCTGTTGATTCAGAGTTTTTCCATTTTAGTTCAATGAATAGAGGCTGTTGATCCTGATCCTCTAATGTCGTCTAAACTGGCTAGGATATCGTCCATGGCGATATCTGTGTTCATTGGACGCTTTATTATACCGTCAAGTTGGTGATGTTCAACGAAATGGTTCCGGGCTACGCTAATCGTAAGTGTTGTTAATCACTTTTGTTATTTTTAAGGTCCTTCGTAAATTGGTGCAAATTTGCTCCTGCGCGGACTTTCAACGCTGATTTCACTAGCACTTTTCCTTCTGGAATCGTACGTGCAACGAACTTTCGAATAGTTCGATGGTAGTTTCTGGATTAGTATTAGTATTAGTATTGTTAGATTCTTTGAACGTTTAGTAGTTTGTTAGAATTATGCGACCTGGGCTTAGCCTGTCGCATAGGTTAAGCTTCACTGCTTATCAATATTTAGGATCGTCCGAACTATAAGCCTCGTTGGATTCGACTCTTCCTGATCGGCTACTCTAGTATGAACTCGCCCGTTCAGGGTACTAGATAGAGATATCTTAATGACTGTAGTATCGTATTTAATGGAGTTCTTGTCTTTCAACTAGGGTTCTCGCCAGATCTATATCTTCTGCCCGCTTAATCAGGTCATTCATCAGGGGCATCTGCTCGGTTACTTCGAGCTCACGGGAATGTCAGCCGATGCGGTCTTGACCTTGTCCTTGTGCGTTTTGCTTGCAAGTCTTGTTCATATCATTCCAGCTACCATAGTAGTTGGTCCTGCATGGATATTGGGTATGTTTAGTCCCAGTATTCATCCTGTATCGAGATAGGTAATCTCATGTCTAACACTAACACTACTAAGGTTAGGTGGTGTAGGAGAACGCTAGGCCACCTCATGGCTACCCTGGAAGTCCGCTCCGGCGGGTCGTGCCATACTCATAACGTCTATAGTGACGCCATAGTTCTGGACATATATGCAGACCATGGTCTTCCATCATTGACCAAACTAGGCATTGAAAAGCCCAACCTCAGAAATCAATCCACTGGGCATGAGTCTGGATCTTCGTCTCTTGTATGCACTTCACTTCCCATTCCACCAAAATCGCCTACCTGCACCGTAAATTCCGCCGGCACTTGTGTGCTCCACTCATACCGGCCATACACGGCGAAAACAACCTGCACATATTCCATGGGTTGTATGCCTTTCCGGATAAGAACCTGTTTCGAAAATGGTTTTCAGCAATATCGGTGTAGATATAAAATTTTAGTTAGAGACGGTATATTTTTTCTTATATCCATTTTATAATGATCATAGCATTCTGTCAAATTACCACTTCCGCCAATTAAATTATCAAGCCTTCTTTGTGCTCTCCAATAGGAACTTACAAAATAAAGAACAACGTAAAAAAAGAAGAGACGGCTGCATGGTATGGATCGTCTATTTATATGTGGTGCTCCGTGACGGTGGCTGCAAACTCTGAAACAAGGCGCTCGCCGCATTTGTGCACAATTGTATACAAACAACGCCACCGCCCTCGTGCGTAGTAATATAAAAGGCAGTCCCCTCGATATCGTTTTTCTTTTTTGCTGACACTTGAGAATGTTCAAGGTCACGACTTGGCCACAGGAACTCTTTTAAGTCGGAATCTGTAGTGATGAGTGGGGCCAAGGCGCTGTTTTAGATGAGAGAACAGATATTCGGCTGCATAAGTTCAAGGTTAGGAATAGCAGAGTGACAAACTGGCTTGCGGTAGAAGGGGTGAATTGAGCGGTAGAAGGTGGGAAAATGATGTTGGGTATGGTGTTCTTGTCAAGTGAGTTGTGGACGAGCAATGGGTAGTTTTGCAGAAATCTTCCTAATCCTCAAAAATATGAAAACATGGTCTTCCTAATTAGGGAATGCAGATTGTTAAGCTTACTTAAACTGAAAGCACACAAGATGCTCATGAAACTTGTTCTGATGGACTGCCATTGGCGTCCGGAAGTGGCGTCCGGAACGGCCACCGGAAAATAGCCCGTTCGGACCCTTGACGTTGGCGTTTTTGGCCTGGGGTCGCCGGGTGCACGGGTGTTTCGCAGCCATCACGTCCGGAACTCGCCCGGTTTGGACCTTCCTAATATTGGTGTTCAAGTGCCTGCCAAGCAGGTTGGTGGGAGTCCCCTCACGTGACCAACCGCTTAAAGGCTACATTTTGGGCCCTCTCGTATGGGGCGGGAATTTGGAGTCTACTTCTGTATTTTATGTGGTTCAATTATGTATACTTGGAGTTCTTGGCCTCCTCTTGCAAACCAGAAAGTCATGTCGTGTGGACCCGAACACTCATTCGGTATTCGTGACCCAATACTAATATCTGTCCTCAACATCTGCTGCAGACTGAAACTAAAGGTGTTCAGCGCAATTGTCTCGCATGAAATCAGCAACCTCTTGATCTGGCTCTTTTCTAGTCTTTTTAATTTGGGCTGGAACATCAACAGCTCAATAGGGCATATGGACTCCCTACAGCGTTCTGAATCTTTCAAGCTCTCTGGTCCAGTCGCTAGTATCGGCTAGGCCTCCGCTTTCTGCCTCAAATAAGCTTGGCGTTGCCTCTCTCTTTCTTCAAGAGAACCTCCCAACTGGTTGATCATGTCATCGTCCACACCACGCGAGATCAACGAGTTCCACGTCTTCATGCGCTCGAAGCCGTTGCGCCCGTATTGGTAGTCCAAGAACGCCTGCTGGATGCGCTCCCGGGACGTGGCCACGAAAGGCCCGTGCTGCACGATCTCCTGGTCCAAGATCTCTCCGCCAATGAGAACAAACTCTAGGTTTTCCTTCTCCGTTTTGGGGTACTCACCCTGGATCATGGTTCCGTCTGCATTGAAAAACACATTGTGGTACTGCTTCACCACGGTCTGCCCCTGGAGCACAAGGTTCTTGCCGCTCAACACGTAGAGGAAGAAGTTGTAGTTTCCTGGCACTTCCTGGGAGAACTTGGCCCCGGGTTCAAGGGTGTAGTGGTAAAACTGCACTGGCGTGTAGGCTAACTCCTTGACCGACTCCACGCCAAAACTTTTGCCGGAGATGATCCTCACCTTGACCTTCCCCTTCTGCACCTCCGGCACTTCCCAAGACTTCAAGTCCCGGTATCTGGGCTCGACTTCCTTCAACTTTTCGGGCAAGTCAACCCACAATTGCAACCCCACATTTGCGGACCCGTCTGCGTGGGCCACGGGCATTTCGCTGTGCACGGTGCCTCGGCCCGCAGTCATGAACTGCAAATCGCCCTCCCTCAAAACTCCTTTGGATCCCGTGAAGTCCTCATGTGCAAATGCTCCTTTCAATATGAGAGTGATTGTTTCCTGGCCAAGATGGGGGTGTTGGGGAAACCCCGAAACTCCGCTGGAGGAGAAATGGTCGAACATAAGAAATGGCGAGAAGTGCCTCAAGTTCATGTTTCCAATGGACCGCCTAACAGTGGCACCTGCACCCTCTGGTTGCTCGATTCCGGGAAGAACGGTCTTGATACTCCTCAAGCCCATCGTATATGTAGATGTTTCTGAAGAGTCAGTTGTATTAGTGTGAGTTCGTGGGATGTCCGAGTCGTGGATTTCCTGGGTCTGGTTGCGGAAAGCAAATATGGCAAGCAATGAGAAGATGGCCAGAACGAGTAGAACGAATTCCATGTTGGTCAAGGGACAAACTCTCTGCCTTAAGTACCCCAGAGTACTGCACATGCCATTAGTAAAAGATTGACTAATGGCGCGACTGCGAATCCTTTAGTAATACGGCACTGCACATGGGCCTCGTCCCTGACACATTGCTTTTCAAACCATGACGACTCCATTGCATTGCTTTGCAACTGAGTGTCTTGGATGATCCACTATTGGCTTGTACGTCTTCACCCTCTTCCCAACTAGATGTCCGTGGTCCTGCATGCAGTATGTATCTATTCCCACTAGTTCTTCCCCCGCTTCTTTTTCCCGGCCCGTTTATCGGTGATTGGGATTCCGCCGAAATCCAAATGGCTGGGCTCCGACGCAGAACTCTGCACAATTCCATTGCCCCACATCGTGGGACTCTGCTGCACGGGTTTCACGGGCGGAGGTAAGGGTTTCTTCTTCCGTTGCTCCAATGCAGGGAACCGGGATTCCAGTAGCACTGGTGCTTTGGCTGGCGCAGAAGCCAGGCTTGTCCGGTTCGCCTCGAGATATGACGGTGTGTAGGTTTTGTTCTCCCGGAATACATTGACTTTGGTCTTGGGTTTTTCCGGGGCCAACTTGACGGTTGTGTAACGAATGGGCGTGTTTTTGGGAACACTGACGGCCTTCTTCGGCTTGGCCAATGCCGGAAACATCTCCTCCCGGTTCCCGCGCGAAGCAGCGCTGTTTCCCCACGACGACGCAACGAAATTCGACTTCTGGCTGCCCGCAAGCAACGGGAACAATTTAGCATTGGAGGCGTTGGCCGAGCCGGGGCTGGGTGTGCCGGAGCCGGCCATGGATGCCCTGCTGACGCGATCAAACACAGCCTGGAGCGCCTTCCGCTGGTCTGTATTCTGAGGAAGAAGCTCCACGTGCTCGTAGATAAGAAGAGCAACTTCGCTCAGCTCGTTGTCGGAGAAGAGCTCATTGTATTTGGTTAACAACTCCGACGCAGAGATCTTCCTGGACTTGTAGGCGTTGTTGCACACGTTGAAAGCGAGGATTTTGGCCTGGTCGTTCTTGAGGTAGTGCTTGGCCCTTTCGTTGAAGCGGAGCCTTTTGAGCTGCATTTGCTGGTCAGCCAGGCCATTTTGCTGGGCGGGGGCCGAGTCAAAGGTGGATAAATGGGAGCGGAACTTCGGCGCCGAAGTGCCAATCACCACGCGGTTATTCTGCCCCATAAGACCGCCGTGCTCCTTCAACATGTGCGCGGTGAGATCCAAATCTTCTCTGAACACCACAAACTTCTTGTCAAGACACGCCTGCACATGGCACACGTAGTGGGCGAGTTCGAAATGGTTGAACAAGTCATCGTAGTTTTTGTAGTAGTCGGTGGCAACAAAATTGTCCTGGTTGCAGATGTAGCACCGTTCGTGCATGTCTCTGATGTGCACGTTCATCTCGTCTTCCGAGTAGAAGCGTTGCCGATGGCAAAACTTGCATTTCGGGTGGCCTTTGAAGCCGTTTTTCGCCCCGCTTGCAGCCTTGACGTCTTCACCGTTCATGTGCCTTTGTAGCTGCTTGGGCGTGTACAAATGCAACTCGAAAAGAAACGACTTCTTGTGCTGGGCACATATATCACAGTACTGCCTGCCGTGCAAGGTCTTGGTGTGGTCATTGAGCTTGCGGAAGCTCCCGAACACTTCCGAGCACACGGGGCACTTGAGCTCCAAAAGAGCCAAGGTGTCGTCCTTGGTTTTGGTGTCGGTAAAGTGGATATTGTAGTCCTTCAGATAGAAGGGCCGAGATTTGGCCACATAGTCGTCGTATTTCGCCTCCTCCAACACGTCCGACGTGAAGATGACGTCGTCGTGCTCCGTACGACACACAAGACACGTTTTCTTCTTGTACAAGGCTCTCTGGCGGAAAGAGCAGATGTGGCACGTGACGTTGTTGCAGGGAGACACGGCCGAACGGGTGATTTCCTCTGCACATATGATACACGATACGGACCCGACGTCCTTGGCGCCCTGTCGGGCAGCAACGGCGGTGGGCGCTTGTTTCGGCGGCTCAGACATGGTGGTGGAGGAGAAGAGAGGTGAGCGATCTTCATCACGAGTTTGAGTCCCGCACGACCCGCTTTCTCCCCCTTCTCCGCCGCCTTCCCACAATTTCCCCCAATTTCCCACTCCGTACTCGCCAGCACTGCCTCACATTACGGCCAGCTTCCCGGACGGCCCACAGCTCCGGCTGCCCGGCCGGCCCGTGGCGTGACAGGAAACTGCACAGAGAGTCGGGGTATATGCAGGACCACGCGATTAGTTCGTCCCTTCCTCTCCAGGCTACAACGGCGGTCAAGTACCGACATGCAGCTCTTCAACGCCAGCGCCGTGGCCAACGTATCGCGGTTGGCATACAACCCCTCTCTATGTCTCCCTCACTTGACGGTTTCCTCTTTCGATAAGATCCCGGTGCCGCTACAAATGCCGGGCCACGACACCCACATCAAGGGCCTAGTCATCGATAAGGACAACTGCTTTGCGCAGGACCACGACGACAAGCTCTGGCCCGCGTACCGAAGCGTGTGGACGGCCTTGGCGGCGCACTACCCGAAGGAGCATCTCTTGATCGTAAGTAACTCTGCAGGCACCAACGACGATGTGGACTACAAGCAAGCGCTCAAGCTCGAGGCGGACTTGGGCGTGACGGTGCTCCGGCACGCGACGAAAAAGCCGGGGTGCCACCAGGAAATCATGGACTATTTCCGGGCCCATGGCATTTCGCTGCCGTCGCTGATTGCCGTGATCGGCGACCGGCTTTTTACCGACATGTTGATGGCCAACATGATGGGTGCATGGGGAGTGTGGCTCTCGGAGGGCGTGGAGCTCAGCACCAAGGTTTTTCCGCGCCTCGAGCGCTACTTGTATGAGTGCATGGTGACGTGCAAGGCAGCGCCATACACGGCTCCAACGCCGACCACGAGAGACGACACGGGGAACTGAGAGCGAGAGTGAGAGATTCATTCAATGACCTGCATCAAGGTGTAAGCGAGATGTAGACTTGACAAGGTCTACAGCGACTCGGTGAAATGGCTATTTCACGCAAATGTTGGAAGAGCAAGGACTGTGGTCACCTCTGAGATGCTAAGGCTGAACATTAAGTTTTGTGCTTTTTCTCAGGTCAGCCAGACGATATTCGGCTCTAAACTTGTGACCTATTGGGGCCTAGGTTACTGTCCCATACAGCTGAACGGTTAAGGGCACAATGAAGTGATAATCTGCGGTATTGGAATGTGGTAGTGCTAAGTGGATGTTTAATGGAAAGTGGGTGTTTAATGGAAAGTGGGTGTTTAATGGAAAGTGGGTGTTTAATGGAAACTAAGTGGAGGTGTCTAACATGTGCTATACAGATGCTTGTTTCTCATGATTTTGCCCGGCCTAGTCAAGTTGACCGCTTCTCAAACAATTGTCGTCCACATGATACAATCGAAGGTGCTCGAGAGCACATGGCGCTCTATCCAGCCAATACCGGGAACAGAGGCGTGCTCACACAACACTTACACTTGCTGACACTTACACTTGCTGACACTCACACTTGCTGACACTTACACTTGCTGACACTCACACTTGCTGACACTTACACTTGCTGACACTCACACTTGCTGACACTCACACTTGCTGACACTCACACTTGCTGACACTTACACTTGCTAACACTCACTGCTACTCTGATTTGAAGAATGCGACCATCATCCGGCTATGGGCCTTGCGCGTGCCATTCAATACCCAAGGCGTTGTGGAGATTGCCGGCACGGTATGACGAAAGAGGGCTTAACGTGCAGTACCGGGTGGTCGGACTCTCCATCTTTGTACATTTGTCCACCGCCGCCTTAGCACTCACAAGCCTTGTTTCCAATGCACTCGTGAAGGCTCTGGTATTTGATTGAGGTTCCACCAACAGAAGCAGCTATGGTGTCTGGAAGAGTCTTCAGCTACACTGGAAATGGTCAGTGCAAGCATTCAAGTAGTGATGCCAGCATCCCAATTCTATCAGCCAAGCTGACAAGCAGCCTCATCTACCAGAGAATTGTCCGTCTTATCTCACACGTCTTTATCTGCGATGATGTTGAGACCTGCGTTTATCAAGTGCCGTCTATTTCGAGTCTTCGAGAGGTAGTCTTCTATTCTTCGGGTAGTCTTCTATTCTTCGGGTAGTCTATTCCAAATTCAATCTGGATGTTTCTGTCTGACCAGAGAAGCCAAAGTGAGTGCGATCGTGCATTTTGGAAGAGCTCCAACTGGAAACAAGTTCACGGCTCGACGGCCCAAGTAAAGGTTGTATAGGTATTCTCGGCCATCGCTGCAGTCTACAGTTCTCCTGCTTCTTCAACAGCCCCGGTCATAAGCTAGGATTGCTCAATGGACAGATTATTAGCGGAGATGTTCAATGTTATATTGATTCTATGGGCTTTGTACAGTGTTGTAGTTCCTGGAGGCGTCCCTCTCCAACTTCTCGGACTCCTGGCGTTCCTTCTCCATTTTTGCACCCAAGTTCCGGAAGGTCACGATAAACGCAATGGCCACCACATATCCCGCTATGGCGGTGCCGGTGAAGGTCCCCACCAAAAGCGGGTCCACCAAGGTGGCCGTCAAGGCCTCGCCCACGGCGGCCGAAATGGCATAGGTGAACAAGAACAAGGCCATCACCAAGCCCTTCAAGTGTGCAGGCGAGCGGGTGTATGCAAGCTCATAAGCCGTGATCACGGCAAAACACTCTCCAGACGCCTGCAAAATGTACAAGATGACCTCGAGCCAGCCGTTGACGCCCGACACCAGGTCGCAGGTGGAGGCGTGGTTTCCACACGGCGAGGTCTTGTAGATAAAGTGCTGGAGAATGGCGCCCACGGTCTGCGAGGTTGCACCCAAGCAGAAGCCAAAGAAGATGCGCCACACCGGCGGGAACTCGATGCGGTAGCGTCTCAAAAGCGGGTACACGATGTTGTCGAGGATCGGGATCAACACGATGATCGTCAACGGGTTGAAGTTCTCGAACAAGTCGTTGGGCACGCCGTTGAGAACCATGGCGCCCGCCTGTGCGTTCTGCGCATTGCCGATGCCTCCGTCGGTCAAGTGGAAGATGGGGAAGAAGATGAAGATGCGGCACGAGTCCACGGTCTTGCGCACGTCCAAGACCCACTGGTCGTCCCAGGAAATGGGCTTCTTTTTGGCGGCCTTGTAGAAGACATCGCCTCGCTCGAGCATCTTGGAGGGGCGGGCGTATTCCCAGAACGAGCCCAGTCTCAAGCGGGACACCCAGTTCTTCCTGAAGCTCACGCGCATGATCTTATAGGCGTTGGTCAACACCGAGCCCTGCGGCAGGTCCTTGATCAACTTGGGGTGGAGGTACCACATGACAAACGGCAAGATCAAGTAGAGGCACATGGGCACGAAGAACGCGAGCCAGAAGCCAATGCGGCGGGCCGAGTAGGAGGTGGCGAGCTGGAAAAACGCCCCGATGTTGATGGCCCAGTAGAAGAGGAGCGTCATGCGCTGGAGCGACTTTTGGCGGTCCACGATGACCAACTCGCCGGACCGCAAGACCCGCACGGCGTCGTGCTTCAAGGGGAGCTGGTCCAAGAGGAGCGGCAAGAGGTTGGGCTTGATGAGCCCGGAACTCAAGGCAAGCGTCAAGATGCCCAACACCGTGGGCACAATGGCATGGCCGCCGGCAATGACGCGCGGGACGCCGGCAATGATGAAGAAGATGTGCGAGAAGAAGCCCACGAAAACACCCAACCAGATGGCCTTCAACTTGCCGGTTCGCGTGTCGGCAATGAAGCCGCCGAAGAGCGGCACCACGTACGCCAAGAAGGTGAGCAAAAGCTTGAGCGCAGACGACGTGGTGATGCCCAACCCCAACGCGCCGGCAGACTCGCTGCTGGAGTGCGAGAGGGGGGCGCCCGTGGAGCTTCCGTGCGGCAAGGGTCTCTGGATGAAGTTGGAGAGCACGTTGGACGTGGAGTAGTAGGACGCACGCTCCGCCAACTCCGTCAAGCAAATGAGGTAGGCATAGAAGGGGGCACGGCCCAACACGCGGCGGAGCGTCTTTGCCTCGATGTCCGTGGGACGCCTCAAGCCGTTGGGGTTGTATTCGTCCACATACGCCAAGGAGTACTGGGACGAGAGCAGATCGGAAACGGACTCGTGCTTGACGAGATCGGGGTTCTTCAAGTCCTTGTCATTTCCAGTTGAGTCGTTTCCAGAGTACTCGCCGGGAGCTTTGCTCTCGGGGTCCTTGGCGGATGCGACTTTCTCGTCGGCGACGATTCCCTGGCTCATGCCCTGGCATCAAGCGAACCGGCCAGGTTATATAGGCGGCAAATGCAGCCCTGTGGAGCGACATGAAACACGATAAGCCAATGTCAGGTGACAATGCACCGGCTCCACCGTGGCAGGTGATAAGGCCATGGCAGGTGATTGTGCATGATGCCATGGACCTTTTCGGCAATGCTGCTGGGACGTATGCAGGACCGCCCGCTGGGTGCACCATGTGCATGGCTCTCGGGACGGCACCAGCGACATTCCATGCCAGAGGCTGCTAGTGGGCGGCCCGGCGCCGCCGCGGCTCCCTATGCGGTAATGCATCCGCCGGCCTGCCAACGATCTCAACGCAGACTTGCTGATCTTGGGAATGTGCTTTTGCCGCTGTGCTTAGACTGATCGCCGCACATCCACAGTTGTGCAGGTGGACACCAAGCTGAGCCGACTGCCACACTTCCTTGCTGTTGCCACACTCGGCAGGCGTTTACAATAGTCTTTTTATAAGCTTAAGGAATGCTTAGGAATTGGCGAAAGGATAAATGACTATTAATAGCTCAATGTAGGATACATATCTATATTTGGTGATGTGGTGATGTGATGTGGTGATGTGGTATGTCTATAACGTTTAGTGCTTTGTGTAGGTATTCGTTGAGGAACTTTAACACTTTAATCACTTTAGACTTTAAACTTGTACACTTGTAACTAGTAGAAAGTAGACAGACCTCTAGTATTCAGAGGTAAGCATTTGGAGCTCGAACTTCTACACCCTTTTATTATCACTTGCTACTTTAGACAAACTAATAAATAGATACTTAGAGAATAGATAGAGAATAGATAGAGAATAGATAGAGAATAGATAGAGAATAGATAGAGAATAGCCTTGGAGTGGACACTGCGTGGACATTTATAGATACCTGGCTACACTTGCAGTAGATCTAGATCCTTTTTAAGTCTAGTGCTCAATTGGCTATGCACCTTTTTTGCTCGCTTAAACGGCAATCCAGTGGTATTATAGACTAGACATTTGAGAAGCCCGTCCGCTATCTTCATTGGAAAATCTCTCCCGAAGATGCAGTTCTTTTCCGAAGATGCATTTGGCCGAGCTCCAGAGTGACCCCTGGTGTCTGGGTTTCTGACAGCAGTCCTGGCTCAACTACAGTTTCTTATAGGCTTGTTCCGTGGCTTCTCGAGCATGCGCTGACGAGAGACAAGAAGTTGGTCTTGGGGCTGCCTCGGCGCATCAGGGCTGCGTAACCTAATGGGTAGTGCGCTAACCATCGGTGGAGTGATGGCCCGACTTTGTTATAAACGAGCTTCAAACCTTACCTTTAGTCCGTATCACCACATCGATTGATGCATATCACTGTGAATTTGACAAGCCGCAGAACTTGCTATTACTATAGTACATAATCGGCATCCTAAGTATCTTCTCTAAGGTTTTGTATCCATAGCTTCACCATAGGACAAACTCTGGATTTCTGGAACGGTAATTTGTTGGTCTAAAACTGGTGGTCTTCTGTTGGTCTAAATCTGGTGGTCTTCTGTTGGCTTCAAATCTGTTAGACATGAGATTTACCAATCTCGATACAGGATTGAATACCGGGACTAAACAGGAATACCGGATATCCATGCAGGACCAACTACTATGGTACGCTGGAATGAAATAGGCAACCTTACATCACGCCTAGAACTAAGCGATATGTCTGATACGGAATTAAGAGCAACCTTACCGAATTGAAATGGAATGAGACAGCAATCCAAGTTACGCAGCAAGCAAGAGAAAAGAGCAAGAGAAAAGAGCAAGAGAAAAGAGCAAGAGAAAATAGCAAGCAAGGATGATTAGCTATATCTCGACTAGCTATATAAGGACTTGAAGGAAATCCTCAGTTCTTGAAGAAGGAAGAACTCGATTAGTTAAATACGATACTACAGTCATTAAGATATCTCTATCTAGTACCCTGAACGGGCGAGTTCCTACTAGAGTAGCCGATCAGGAAGAGTCGAATCCAACGAGGCTTATAGTTCGGACGATCCTAAATATTGATAAGCAGTGAAGCTTAACCTATGCGAATACAGGCTAAGCCCAGGTCGCATAATAATTCTAACAAAATCTGTTGGCTTCAAATCTGTTGGTCTAAATCTGGTCTTCAAATCTGATAAATGTCAGTATCCCTTTAGTCATCTTACTTCTAACTATCCAACTATACTTGGAACTCGCTGTCCTGTTCCTTGTTGATGCCGCTCAAACCGAGCGGGAACCTCAATATATAGTGCCCTTCGATCTCACTTACCGGCCGAGATGCATAAGTAGCCGTGTGAAGTCGTCTATTCTCCAACCTGAGTCTGTTATCTGCACCTTACGGCTGAAGCATGTGATTGTCCCGTATGCTCGATCCTGCCTTGGTTACTATACTGCATTCAACTTGTATCATAGACATACATTCAACAATATGCTCTGCTGCAACAATATGCTCTGCTGCGCATCACATGTGCGATGAGCAATGCACGACTCCAGGCCAGATTTGGCTGTCGCCCATCCGTTTTGAGTGAGCCACGTGCCGCGATAAGAACGGCCAAAGTCCCTATAAATAAGCGGATTTCTAGGAACCATCTTTTTGGAGCACTGAACGTTCAAGAATCTAATCCAGTGACTCTTGTATTAGAAGACACGGACGGCGATTTCTTGTATTTTTTTTGAAAGCTGATTCTTATTCGAGATATCAAAGGCATGTACAATATTACATAATAAAGGCTCAAACACTCCGTGGCAACTAGTTGATTGGTATCGATCCGGGGCTGCCGTCTGAAACGTGCTTCTTTGCCGAGCTTCCTGTCACGTGACTGGCCCTGGAGAATGCCATATTTGGTGTTCCATAGACTGGTACTACTGGTACTGGTACTGGTACTTGTACTACTGGTACTACTCAAACACGATAAGGTCTAGTATATTTAGCACGGCTTTGTATTGTAACACTGCGACTGGGCAACAGAACGGACAAGTTCTTGGGGACCGTTACGGGCCAAGCAGAGGCCTTATGAAGAGTTGCAGGTGTGTCAACTCTACAGTGACGTATTTTTCTGGCCGAATAATCTGAACTGGATAATAATCGAAACTGATAAATTTACCTTGTATAGCAACAATCAATTAGAGTATTTTATCTCTTTCTCAATTTCAAAAGCAGTGTCTTTCCTAGTGGTCGAATGGCGATATTTCATTAAAAATATGATGTAATTAGCAGATTAGTGTGAAGCATGAACTGATAAATTTAAAGTATTCAGTGAAAAGATTAATACTGGATTAGTCTCTTAGTCACGGTAGTGTTACTAGGGTAGACAGTGAGAAACAATACTTCACCAGGATTAGTGCTATTTGAAGTACACCGACAGAACTAGCAGAGCAACATACCTTTTAGAGGATAGACAGACAAAGCACTGTAAATGTAAGCTGTTGTGCCTGACCAGTGCATGGGGTACCATATAACCGTATCCTCGGCAAGGGTCCATCCATGGAGATCTTGTGTGGTCGGAACTAGGGCTACTGAAGTTATTAGACTCAGGAAACTATACGTGTACTCTACAGTGGTACTCTACAGTAGTATTACTAGTACTACTCTACTGTGGTACTCTACAGTAGTTAGTACTCTACAGTAGTTAGTACTCTCTAGGGCTACTGAAGTTATTAGACTCAGGAATGAGTTGTCCGAGGGCTTGAGTTTGGGACCAAAGTTGGTTGTTATTGCTAAAACAACGAAGAGGAATGATCTTCTGGATCTTGGATCTTCATAAACAAAAAGGACTCTGTTCTCTGTAAAAATAATCTATTAATTGAGATATAGCACTACTTGAAACATCAGTTAACAATACTTAAATAGCCAAATTGTTCTTCATTCGATATTCAATCAAATAAAGATTTACATCAGAATTCTTAAATGTGAATCAAATGTTGCTGATTTAATATCTGAAAATAATCTATCCTTAAAATGGATTAAACTCTGGCAATGCTAAGGTTAATTAGATATTAATTCTATTAAAAATAGTCAAAGTCTTGTTAAAAGGTATAATATTGTATATGACGGTACAATTGCCTTAAATTCATGTTTATTCATGTTTATATTCTCTCATATCACGATCAAAATGATATATAAATCATAAGCACTAGAACATATAGCATCATAATAGCTAATTGCAAATATATATGTATTTATATATGTGGACCATATCTTTATTTATAAATAATAAAACTATACCCCCTAAGGACGGGAATATTTAATTATATTTATCACATCTCTTTAATTAACATATTAAAATATTAACATCTTTTAAAGATTCTTTGTAAGTACCTAAAGATAAAATTTTAATACATTTAATCTTTTGATTTCCAGTCCTTAAAGGATAATGTATAAATAATTGTCTAACAAATTTGTGCCTTTTTAAAATTTGATATCAAATGCTTCTAATTTAGAAGTAAATATTACCTAAAGATTAACTAGTGGATCAATATTTATTCTTGAGAAGTACTTAAACATTTGTCTACTTTATCATTAATATAAATAGATCACTATCTAAAACCATATCAACCATTATAAAAAGTTAATGGTAGCAAATTTAAAGTCCATATTGAAGACCATTCATTTGTAATAATCTTTTGGATTTCTATTTCTCCATTAATAGCATAAATTAACGTATTCATGTCTAACTTAATTGATATTTGTATGCTTTTGAATTAGCTCTATAGATTCTTGCACCGATTTTTCTTTAATTAAGATCTTTAACATCTCTGATCTAAAGTAATATTTAAACGTGTGTTGATATATGAATGACCATCTCTAAACCAGCTAATATTGATTAAATTTAGTATTATTCATGGTTAAATCTGAAGATGAAATAGGGAAGTATCTCATCTTTAATAAAGAACTTTTCATTAACATCGTTTAACTGATATTTTTAATAAGTATATTATTTGATTTATATCTAATTTCTTTCATTTTAATTTCATCCATATTATCACATATTCACACATGCCCGTGTTCAACCATATAGTTACATTTATTATTCCTCCAACGATCACATGTTCCATTACTCAGACAGCTGATTCAAAGCATTTTCTCCTTGTTAATGAATTTTTAGCAATCCTTAAAGCGTAAATCTGTAGAATTGTCATGCCAGTGCGATATTAACGGTAGCAAATAGTATAAACATCTTTTACAACGTTCTTATAAACTAATAAAGGTAGGGGTGCCAGATTATACCATAAATTTGAGCCAAGAAATTACCTAAACAACTTTGTGTCAACGAGTACTTAGCAGGTACGGAGCCAAGGTACTTCGTAGATGCGTTGTATGCAGATGGCCAAGGCATTATGTACAGGTCTTAGACGAGAGGAGAAGTATAAAGACGTACTGAGACCGTCTCAGGACGCTGGTCGGCAAGGTACAACTTGCATTTCCCTGTATACTTGAATACTAAAACATAGGTTGAAACTTTGCTAGTTTTGGCTAGTGTGGTGTACGGGTCCGCCTGCACCAACGCGAGCAGCACTTTGGGTGCAAATTCACACCATAATGAAGCTGGTTCTTTTCGACACTGACGGGGAAAGCCTCGAGAGACCCGGGACAGAGTCGAGGGCGTCCAGAGAGTCAAGAGGGTCCAGAGAGTCAAGAGCGTCCACAGAGTCAAGGGCGTCCAGAGAGTCAAGAGCGTCCATTGAACGAGAGTACCACCATGGTTCTAAAGTCAAAGACTCAAAATACAATCAGTTCAATGACTTCCCCTCTTCAGCTCCCGTCACACATGGCCAGATTGGCCAGCACCCTCAAGCAAAAGCCCCGGGCCATGGGGAGCCGTGCTGGGCGTTCGGGGCGTCCTGCACCCACGCATGGGTGTTCCGGGTCTTTCTAGCGCTGAACCTCTTGCAGTACCTTCTTATCTTCTTGGCGGTGCCGTTTAGCGACGTGGAAAACCGCCCGCCGGTGTTTGTTCTCCTGTGCCTCTTGGGCCTGCTTTCGTTTGTCCTCCTGGCCCTCATGTTGCCTGCAGGCCTCGTCAATGTGCCGTCGGCCTTGTCCCGGACGTGCCTGGGGGCCACGCTTGCGCTCAAGACGGCGGATGTGGTTGCCAATGTGGTCCTGGTGGTGGCGTGCCTTAATGCCGACGTGCCCATGGTCGAGTACCATGTGGACCGGAAATCCCACCTCTTTGTGCCGCTGGACATCTCGCGGTACATCCAGGTCATGAGTGTTCTCTTGATGGCGTCTGCGGCGGTGTCGATGGTGCTAGCGCTCCTCATCTACCTTTTCAATTGCATGTACCTAAGACGTGGACGTGGCTCTTGGCTGGCTACCCTTGAAACCCCTGCAGGAGCATGACGACTTGCTAACTACGGTTCTGATTCATAGCATCTGATTCTGATTATTATTTCTATTCTACTCCTTCTATTCTTCTTCTACTCCTTCTATTCTACTCTTCTTCTTCTATACTTCTCTATACTTCTCTATACTTCTCTATACTTCTCTATACTTCTCTATACTTCTCTATACTTCTCTATACTTCTCTATACTTCTCTATTCTTCCTCTCTATTCTAACTCCTTGTTCATTCTTTCCTAGAGGTAGGCCATCCAGAGCGTATCGGCAGCAGCCAAGTTGTGGGGATTCACGGCTTGCGCAATCAATTCAAGCACACTCTGAGTGCTGACCGTCGAGCCGGCAGAGCTATGCGCCATGGAAAGCACCCTCTTGATGATGAGCTCCACGTTGATCATTACAATCTCCCTCAACTTGCCATCCTGAGGCACCGGTCTGGGCGGGTCTTGCTGCGTGCACCACGACACCACCTCGTCCCGGACAAAAATGGTCAAGTATTGGTCCAAGTCCGATTTGGGCTCCGTCAACGCCCGTGCAATCGCCAACACGTTGATGGCGAGAATGCCCTCGATGCCGGCCTCTCCAATCAACTTCTGGATGTTGGGTGTCAACCGGAACGGAACCATCTCCGCATTGTAGAAAAGTGGTGCTGGCCGCCCGCCGTTGACCCCATCCAAAGAGGCGCTTTTGCTGGCGATCTTGCAGGGGAGCATATCGGAAGTCCACACGCTTCCCGAGCCTCGGTTCACGTGGATCTTCTGTGGCTGACGCGTGTTCACGCACATCATGTACGTAGAGAAGATGAACGACGCAAACTGCGCCGTGAACTGCTTTCTGAAGATCCAGAAATCCTCGAAGTTGGTGTAGAGTTCCACAAAGTAGTTCTTGAGCACCGTCGATGGCACAAGCAACGTTTGGATGGCACTGAGAATTTCCACCCGGATACTCATAATATCTGGTTTGGGTAACCGGGGGTCAAATGCTGCCCGCAACTTCTCGATGGTGTAGATGAACGGCTCGTCTCTGTTCTTGCCGTTTTTGAAGCAGAAATCCTCGTAAATCTTTTGCATGGAGATGTCCCTGGAATCGTCGTTGATAATGCGGATATGTGGCGACAAAGGCACTGCAATGGGCAACGTGAACAGAATGTTGCGTCTCCGCGTCTCTACCTTTTTGGAGAGCGTATCATCGAAGATCCGGAACAACTGGAAAAGACACTCTTCGCGGCGACAGTGACGGGCGGCAGGAAATTGCACGGCGAAGCTGTGCAAACTGCCGTCATGGCCCCGGATCTTGAGGCGTTTGTAGCAGGCGTTGGTGCCGCGGGCCAAGTCGATTGTGGGCAAGAACCGCTCGATCTTGACAAAGTGTGTATTGTTGTCCTTGTTCAAAAGGTACTGCCCGGGCACCTCAATGTCCTCAAACTTCTGGTGGTGGAACTCACTCAAGTGCGGACAAAGGTTCTCGAGATTGACCTGTGTGAAGCGGCGGTCCAACTTATCCTCGAGCCGGTCTCTCCACTTGCGCAACTTGTTGATGTACGACTCGAGGTTGGGTTTACCAATCACCAAGTCCTTTTCGAACTCCGCCCGGATCTGCTTGGGGAGCACGGTCTCGGCAAACCGAGTGATGTTGACCTCCGTCACCGGCGGCAACTTGGCGTCTTCCCGGGGGTTGCCGAGCCGGTTGAGGTACTGCACTCCGTCGTTCAACAACGCCACTCCCAACCGGTATGCGTCCTCGTCGGCGGTGCACTTGAAGCGCTGGTTGATCTGGTCCACGAGCGACTCCAACGAAAGCGCAAGAAGAGGATACGCGGTTTTCAAGATGCCCATGATTTCCTCCACGTACTCCCAGGACCTGCGCATGGCTTCTGGTGTTTCGACAGCTTTGGCTGGCTCCACCTTGGCCTCAGGATTTGCGGCCCTGTCGTCCTCCTTCTTTTCCTCCTCCATCTTCTCGTCCTTGTCGCCCTTCTCTTCCTTTTTGTCCTCTTCCATCTTATCATCCTCCTTCTCTTCTTTTTCTTTCTTCTCTTCCCTCTCCTTCTCCTCCTTCTCGGACTTGACCGCTTTTTGGCGCGAAAGCTCCATATACTGGCGCTGCTTGGCGGCGAAATCCTCCTTGGTGGTTCTCAACTGGAAATGCAAGGCTTGTGGGTAGCTCTTGGCGATCCGTACGAGAATCTGCCGCACCAACTTGGCCTCCTTGTAAGAGAGCGACGTCAAGAGCTGCGGAATGAACGTGATCCAGTACCACACGGGCACTTCGCCCTTAAAGTTCTCAAAGGCTTGCGCCAATGTTCCCGTAGAATCGTCCAAACTAATCAACCACAAGATACGGGCCAAGAGCTTCCGTGTCTTGCCGTTTTTGTAGAGGCCTGCGGCTTGCAAATAACACGAGATGGCATTGTTCGCATAAACCAAATCGTTGGGGCTCTCCTTGAATCGCGTGTCGTTGAAAATACCCCACTCAGCCCAAGCCTTGGGCAAGTTGAGGTCAATCTGGACCGACGTGGCAAACGCCTTGTTGGCCTCGTCCTTTTGGTTCAACTTGCTCAAGAACATGCCCTTCAAGGTGAAGAACTCGGCCTTTTGCTGCGTGGCAAAGTACACCAAGTTTGTGTTCCGGATCACATCGAGACCGGTGTTGAGCTCGCTGTTGTTCAGGTAGTGGCACTTGACCTGCTCCTTCAACTTCAAAAACGCCTCCTGGATCTCGATGTTTGGAAGCTGGTAGATCTTGGTCAACTGGCTGATACACACCTCCGGCATATTGTGCTTTCTGCTGACATGGGCAAACCGGTTGATCACCCATGCTATTTCATGGAACCCTCTGTACGCGTACGAGTTTGCGTTTCCGTCGGAATTGCTTTGTTGGAGAATTGGAATGAACGGCATGTACACCTTGTTGATGACCTGGAATGCATGCTGTCTCCATGTAACCAAATCATTCCAGATGTTGATGTCGTCCCACACGTTGGGCAACCTCTCCCTCCACACCTGGAGAACTCTCTTCAAATCCTGTGACTTGACGTCCAAATTCTGCGCATTGGTGGACACAAGCGACGAGTACACCTGGCTGGCCTCCATGAACTCCACGAATTGCTGGAACGTGTGGAGAAGCGGAATGTGTGCGTTGCCCAACTTGTGGGGCAAGCCGTGCCATTTTTTCAACGACAACTGGATTCCCTCGTCACATAATCGAGAAAGTTCCTGGAGGGTTTCTTTTTCTTGGCCAAAGCCTTGCAAGCACAAGAAAGTCTCAAATACCTGGCGTCGTGGCGTGGGAACATCCATGACACTCTTGACGGTCTGCTCCAAAGTCTCTCTGTCGGCATTCCAGTCGGCAACTCTCCAGCCACACTCCAATAAGAGATCGGAGAAGCCCTCATGCTTGGCGAGCTCAGTAAGAACATCCCATTGCTGAAGCTTTTCGGCGCACAAGATCCAGTGGTCTTCCCAGAGCAGGTACTCAGACTGGCTATAAGGAAGAGCACCGCTTCTGGCCTTGATCTGAGCCGTTTCGTAGAGCTGCTGGGCCTTATCCCAAAGGCCGATTTGCTCGTAGGAAAGAGCAGAAATGGTCTCGGAGTACTTGGCTCTTCTCCTCCAGAGTCCATAAAACATATCGTCCTCTTTCAAAGTGGCATAGATTTTGCACAATGCGTCCTGCGTGACTTCCCTGACTTCAGAGCTGCCATTAACCGAGGTTTCATCGATGTTTTCAAGAATATGCATTCCCTGGAACCATGCGTCGAAGTTGCTGGCGAGACACTCCACGGCAAAGGGAGGAAGCTGAAGCTCCTTGCACCGGGATACACCCTCTAAGAGCGACTGGATAATGTTGGGTCTCATATCCACTTGCTTGGTGTGGTAGTCCTTGGAGAGCAACACCACCAAGAACCGCGTGAAATCGAGGTGTTCTGCCTTAGGCAACGAGCTGAAGGCAATAGGGAACACATGTGACCATACACGGTGGATGGTATCGTTGCTCTGGTAGAATATGTCCATGAGCGGCTCGATAACCAGGCCTGCAGTGATGTTGCTGATGGACTCAAGGAACTGGTTGTGGGATTTCAACAAATTGTCGAGCTCCGCATTCACCTCCACATCCACCTCCATATCCCCATCGTCTTTTTCCATATCCACATCTCTATCCATGTCTTTGTTCTTGTAGGGGAAAGCTGTCAAAGGAGCCAACTTATTTTCGTCAGCAACGAAGGAGATATTTTCTTCTAGGTCGAATGAGCCGAAGAGAATTTGCAATGCCTGGTTGAGCCACGAGTAATCAGCCAAATACTCCCAGTTTTGCTCGCGTATCACGTAGTAAAGTCGCTTGGAAATGTCCTTCTCCAAACTATTGCTCAAGAGAGACATTAGCTTGCGGCGGATGGGCACTTCCGTAGACCGCGTCCCCACCAAGAACGGCTGCTCCATGCGGACGGTCAACTCTGTGCAGCTGAACGACTCGTCCTCAAAAATGTCGATGATGATCTGGTAAAATTCCTTGGAGAGCGTTGGCTCACCACGGATCTCAAACACCATCATTTTGGAAAGAATGGCCGCCTTCTCCTTGGTGGTGGGGAACAAGTCAGTCCGCGAAAAGACCCAAGACTTCAGGATCTTGATGATCTTCTCCAATGTCTCTTTATCCAAGGACCTTTCGATGAGCTGGGCGAGGAGCGACAAGAAAATACGCCTCTGGTCACCAAGAGTAGAGATTCTCATAGCACACAAGTTCAACACCTTCTCCAACAACTTAGTGGTCACCTTGGCTTCATCCCCTGACACCGACGACTCCTTAGACGACTGCACGCCCTGGTGAGTGATGGCTATGTGGTCAGTACACAACTTGTTGAACGTCCTCATGATCATTGGGATCAACGAATCAAGCGTAGCTGGCTTGTAATTGGCCAAGGTCCAGGATAACGTGACTCCTGCAGCAAGAGACGTTGTGTCACTCAAGTTCTCCGAAACCGTGCTGGTAAGCAAGTGAATGAAAGATCTCACTTCTGAGTCTTCTTCTTCCGCCGACTCCTCGGGTGCCTTGGTGTTGATTGCCTTCAAAATGATCCTCAAGACTCGCTGGAGAACCTCCTGGATATCGTGGTTTTCAGACTTGACGCACTTCTCCAAAAGCTTGTGGAGATACTCAAGGTTATTGATGATCCACTCATCCTCCTTCCATTCCAACACCACCCCCAACACCTCCAAGGCATTCAAGCAGTAGCCAAGGAGATTGGGCGAGTTAAGGTCGTTGGAGAGAAGAAACTTCTCAAAAAATGTGATCTTCACTGACACCTCCGGCCAGTGTGCAGGGCTCAAGAGGTCATAGAGAATGCCCAATGCCTTCTGGCCCAACTCACTCTCTGAAGCCCGCTGTGGTGAGATACAAACATACCGTACCAAGAAAGTCACACATGCTTCTCTCTGGCCAAACGGAATGGCATAGTTCTCCGACGTGGCAAAGTCGTAGTCCGCGCCCTTGTCGAGAACCACCGAGTCTACCAATGTCTTGTTGTCGTCATCAGACATGTCATCCACATCGGAGGTGGCCACAGGACCGGCGCTTTCAAGGGCTCTCTTTTTCTTGAGTTCGTTGGACTTAACCTCCCAGCTCAAGATCAATTCCGCCAAGTCGATGGCTAGCACCTGATTTTCGATCGCCGTATTGGCCAATATCGTCAACTTGCCCATGGCCGTGATGATGTTGGAAACAAAGTGTTCCCTGGCCACGAAGAACAAGTCAGGATGATGGTTGATGAACTGGTACACGTTCAACACCTGCGTGATGTTGAAACCATCCTCGGAGAGCACTCTTCTGGGCCACTTCAACCAACTATTGGGCGATTCGCCCTGCACCATTCTCAACGACATCACAGGTGCAATGATGTCTAGGGCTTGTCTCACCAAATGGCGAGAATCGTTTTGGTGGGTTCTCAAAAGGGCCACAAATACCTGCGTAGCAAGCTGAGGAGGCGTTTCGAACGCAGAAATGAAGTATGATGTGGTCACATACGCCACTTGCTTGGTTATGTTGTCCTCGAGCTTAATATAGTTCCAGCTGAACTTGATGATTTCCTTCTTGTAGTTGGCCAACTTGTCTGCAGACCATTTGAGCAAGATGGACGTTGTCTCGAGAAGCGCAAACCGGTAGGTATCAATTTTGCCACTGGTTCGGTCGGTAATGATGTCGTTGGTGGACTTCCAGATCTTGTCGGAAAACTTGTCCAACCACTCCGTTTTTTCAAAGAGCACATTAGCAGACCCAGATTTATCGATCTCCCGGAGGTATATGCAGTCGAACAACTTCTTCAAGAAGAACGTCTTAGCTTTGAGGTGCGTTCCCTCTTGTGCAATGAAGTCAACGCACTTGACCATATAGTCCAATTTTTTGTCCACATCCGAGCTCAACACAATGTCGTTGAAGATAAAGTCCTCGACTTCGGAATTCAATTTGATGTTCAATTTGCAGAGGAAATTGACAATGAAGAAAATGAGCGTGTTGTCGGTCTTTGAGGTTCTCATGAAGTGAATACCAATGGACTGGAGCTTGGAGATTGCCTGTTCTGCCTGGAGGTGGGCACTGGAGATGAGAGGCAATCTCAGTCTTATATCGGTGACAACCTCCACCAACTCCGTCAATGTCTGCAACAACGGAGCTTGTTCCTGAAACCACTCCACATCGTGCTTGGCTATGGCATCAACCAAATCGATAGTATTAGCAAACTTGGTTATTTTCACCTCCTCCAGCGCCTCGGCCTTGATATCTTCAATAATCCCACTGATTTTGGTCTTGGACACCTCTCGGATGCGAGGCCCGTCTTCGGCGCCGGCAAAGTAGGCCAACATGTTACCCAACTTTCTGTTCTTGAAGTTGGTCATGTAGTACTCCAAGCAGTTCTCGGCAAAGCGGTTCAAGAACTTGAGCACTGGCAACCGGAAAGGCGAGTTTTGGTGTCGGTCCAAATGGCCCTCCAAGTATTGCAACGTGTTGATGATTTCCTCCATAAAGGTGAATGCTTTTGCTGGCAAAAGATGGAAAATGTTCAAAATGGCCATGACGATCTGCACCGTGTGGTTGTTGTCCAAGTCCTGGCCAGCAATCGACCGCAAGGTGTTGATTTGCGCCCATGCCATCAAATGATCAAGCAACTTGCGGCCGATCTCCACCCGGAAGTAGGAGATCAAAAGCTCCAAGAGCCGAGCAAGTGCTTCGAGCCCGGAAACTGTCAACTTCTTGTGGTCCGATAAGTTCATGAGCATGGGCCGCAAGCCGTTCTGCAAGAGCTCTTTGGGGAGCTTGGCGCTCTCGTCAAGACATGACTTGAGTCCTAAATGTGCCGCATTGATGATTTCCGTAGACTTGTTGCAGAGAGCCTTGAAGAACACACCAAGAATCCGGATTCTGGCCTCCGATAAAGTCCCCAAAGAAAATCCCGGCTTGTTCAATGCAAGTGAAAGCAACTTGATACAAACCACTCGCAATTCAATCAACTGCTTCGATGTTCTGTGCTCAAAGAGTCGGTGCACGTTAGCCAATGACTCGTCCTCGGCATCCACGAGCGCCAATGCCTCAAGGAGAAGCCGGTTGAGCTCCTCGTTGAAGGTCAAAAACGTGTCCTCCAAGCCCAAGCAATACGTTATGGCATCGATGTTTCCAATTTGCATGGGGAAGGGCAAGGCTCGCAAAGGCTTACCAAAAATGGGTGTCAAAAGCAAGTGTTTAGAAGGCCCAATGATCGTTGCAACAGAGACACCCGTTGTATCAGACAACACCTTCAAGGACTCCTGGGAAACCTCTCTCACAATGGGAACCGCACTGGCAAGATCATACACCAAGGCACCAACAAGAGTCTGGAAAGGCTTTTCCAAAATCACCTCTTTGGTAACTTCTGCATTGCATTCCTTCAAGATCTGCAATACGAGCTTTTGGGCTAGATCTCTGACCTCATGAGGCGCAGTTTCGGGTGTATCTCTAAGAATGAAGAAGATCGACCGTACAAGCTCGAACTGGCGCTTGAAGAACCAGCTGGACGGGATACCCAAGTCGGAGAACATGGTGCGCAAACCCAAGATCCCCCCGAGCTTGGTATGGTAGAATTCATTGTAGCAGTTGTGGGTGAACTTGTAAAACATGGTTCTGAAAAGAGGGAAGAATAAAGCATCCTCCTCGGAGCCAAAGAGCACCACAGAAGTCTTATAAATCCGTTTCACCGTTTCAATACCCTTTTTCCGCACCGTCTTGTCCCAGAAGCTGAGAGCGTAGCTCAAGGCGTTGAAAAAGACACTCTCGCAAATGTATGCATGTCCTTCTTGGTCCTTGACGGAAAATGGCCGGTCCTTTTTGATCTTTTGGATACTGGAGGTGCCCAAATGAATTAAAGTAAAGTGCGTAGTGATGTTATCGATGAGCAGACTGGCATCATCATATAACTCCGGAACAGAAAGCGAGAAGAAAAGAATCTCCAATAACCGTGAAAAAAGCTTCTGCTGATGACTCAACTTGCTTGTGTCCTTGATGTCCGAGCTCTCCAATGCCGGGAATGCCTCTGTTTCGCCGGAGGTCTTAAGAAACGCCACCTGATTCCCGATGTAGCTTGCGTAGTCCGCTGGAATCGGATTTGTATCGATGAAGAGCTTCAAGATGCTCGATAAGTAGTTGTAGGCGCTGATCCGGTAGTGCACCTTTAATCTGGGGTCCTCAATGAGCTGTATGGCAGACTCCACTCCTGGCGTGATTGACATGGGAACCTGGCCATCGAAGCCGTGAATGGTGAAAAGAGCATTGATTTCCTGATCAAGTTCAGATTTTGACTTCAACGTATCGCAGGGTTTCAAATGCTTGTGGTTTCTTCCACCCAACTTTCCCAAGATCCGGATGGCGGTGTGTGAGTGCTGATGGTGGTAGGGAACAGGCTCCAAGTGTTTCCACAAAGCCGCCATGATTTCATCAATCACAGGAGCGATCATGGGGTCAAAGTACTCTGCAGTCAAGTTGTCCACACAAAGCTCAAAGGTCCTCAAGCCCTGGCTTACCAATTCCTGGGATCCATTCAATGCAAACACTAACGGAGTGGTCAAATAGTTAAGGTGAGGTACCAAAACAGAGAGTCTAACGGGAACGGTGAGGCACAACTCCACGTAAATGTCTCGTTCGTAGGGTCTTTTGGAGTTGGCTATCAACTTGTTCAAGCTCTCCAAAAGCACCGGCAAAATGTGGAGGATTTCCTTGTACAAGCTCTCAAACCTGCCGCCAGAAATGCTGCGAAACAAGGTTCTCACGAGGTACGAGTAGAGGATGGGTTCTTCCGCTTTGGTTGCTAGCCTCAAAGACTCCAAGATAAGAAAGTTCAAATGGGGAAGAATGATCTTCTCGTTAGCAGCGGGGAAAAGGTTCACGGACATGAAGCAAAGCTTGAATAAACGAATGAGAATGTTGGACTTGACCAAATCCACCTTATCAAGCTGGTCGAGGTTGGATCTCAAGAAGGAGATCAAAATCCCAGAGAAGTTGGAGCTGGTGATTTCGCTAGCAAGAAAGAATTGCGGCAAGTGAAGCAAGGCGGCATTATCTAGCATGGACTCGAACATGAAGGGCAACTCATCCGTGACGATTTCGTTGAAGGAGGCAGGATCGATGTGGATGAATATCGTGGCGAATATTTCCATCAAGTCCTTCTCCTCTTTTGATGATGTGATGGGGAGGTTGGGGCCGCCGGTGGAGAAGTCGAAGCTTTTTGGCTGGACGGCCTTCTTGGGCTTGGTCACGGAGAAGAACTTGAGGCAGCTGATTCCGCCACGGAAGAAACTCTTAAGGATCTTGATTTCCTCAAGCGACGTCAACTTGGCCGAGTCGTTCCACTTGTCGTAATTGACCCGCTGTCCTGTATAGTTGGGGTCCTGTTGCACGGGTTGTGGAGGCACGGGTGGGTTGCAGTTCTTCAAGCCGAAAATCACCGACTTCAAGAATGTCATCAACGTCCGGAAAAGGTACCTTGCGTCTTTCAAGAGATCGGAGTTGCTGGACGTTACCGAAACGGAGATGGGAGAAAGCTCTTCGATGCTGAAGATATCTTCCTTGGAGAGCTCATCTAGAGCCGTGTCCTCCACAATATCCATATCGTCATCAGAAGTCCTGGCGTCGTTATCTTCACTGTTGGCACTCTTGGAGTCCTTATTTTTGGCAGAGCTGGGGGCTTCGCTCCATTTCGTGAGTTGCTGGTCGTCAGTCTTGGAGCTGTAGCGAGCAGTGGCACGCTTGATCTCCTTATCCTTGGACTGCTTTGTCTCCTCAAAGACCTTGTGTTTCTTGAGGATGTAGTGGAACTTGCGGTTGAGGCTGTGGAAGCGCTTGGCGTACAGGTCGATGATCATCATGAACAAATGGCGCCCCTCGAGTTTGTTGGGCAACTTCATGATACGCTCCACCAAGTTGAGGAGCAACTTGGCACTCATGATCTGCACCGTCAACGCTAGCGAGTCGTCCTTGAGCAAGCCACAATAGATTTGCACGGTGGACCAGATCTGCATGGGCGTGAGCTCGTTGCGCACATTGTGGATGAAGTCAGCCACGGTGGAGTAGGCCAAGGGCCGCAAGGTTTCGAACGACGTGAGGCCATGGCCAATGAGGATCTTTTCGTCAAAGAGCAACTCAATCTTGGGGATAAAATGCGTGCGGAACGGCGTGCTGAGGATGTGTCTGGTGGCATGCAAAAGCTCCTTGCGGGCAATGGAAAGCTCGGCCGGACAGTCCTGGAGCAACCTTAGAATCACATCCGGCACGATCTTCATCTCGTCGGCAGTCAAGTACTGCGAGGCGTAATTGCGGATGAACACGTATGCTAGAAACGACGCCGCCTTGACCTGCCCCAATATGAAGTCCAGGTACGCCTGGCGATTGTGGATGTTGGGCGAGATTGCCACCACCGAGTCTGCATGCTGGAGCTGCTCCTGGCGAAACTCCCGCTGCTGCTTGATCTGAAGGTTGAGGATGTGGAGGATTTTCGGCAAGAAACTCGGAAGCGACGTCTGCACCAACGTCTTGTATGACGAGTAGAGCGATACCATGGTGATGGGGCACTCGGCAAGCACCTTGAACGATTTCATGGCCGGACACAAAACCGCCGCGGGCTCCTCGTTGCCGTCGGCGTCTATTTCCGGCTGCTTCTCTGGCATAACTCCGCCAACTTCCCGCTCAAACACCTCCTCCACGGCCTGGTCCATATTGTCGTATACACGGTTCATGATATCTATAAACGGTTCTGTTTTGTCTGCCAAAATGGCCTTGTAGGCCTTGTGCAAGCTGGTGATGATCTTCATGCACAACACGCCGTTGTCTTCGTTTTCCGTCTGCAAAATCCGGGTCAAACACGCCAAAATGTCCTCTGCGTACGGCTCAAACGTGTCGGTCATGATCAGACGGTGAATGATCTCAAGCACGGAGTTGCGGACCTTGTTTTCGGGCGAATTGCTCTGGAATGAGATAGGCACGGAGTCCAACTTGGAGAGGAACTCGGGCACTAGCGTCTTGAGGAAGTACGCGTACTCTGTGGCGCCGTTAAAGGCCTCGATCATGTCCAAGAGCTCAGAGAAAATCGACTGCGTTTCCTTGTAGTCGCTGTCGGCGGCCTGGAGGCGCCGCACGAAGGCGTCGATTTGGGCCATGTAGTCCATGTTGATGTGAAAAGTGGGAATGGGCTGGACTAGTAGAAGCGCGGTGCACGTGACATCCACGTGAGCGGTGCACGTGATATGAGCGTGATATCCACGTGCCGGGCACGTGGACACCTCTTCCTCCACATGCTGGCTTCTGCTGACTTCTGCTCTCTCGGGTGACTACAATTCTAGCACGATGGTCCATGCGTTGCTTTCTGGGCTCTTTATTGTATGCTCTATGATCCGTGCTGCTTCTAGTTTCTATCAATGGCGGCTAGCTACTTCTCATACTCCCTCAACTGCGCGTCTCTGATAACGCGGAACATCAACGCAACAAACACAAGCACCAAAAATGCAAACGACGTCCACGATAAGGCCTCGGCACGTGACCCTCGCGTCACCTGCACTGCCGAGAGCGTGGCCGCGCTGATGAACGCCTGTGCACAGCGTATGGCCTGGTGTTGGAGCATGGCTCCAAGGCCCCATAGGAGTGCAGACAAGAGGGCAGTGATGGCGGCACACCGCCTCACGGTAATCTTCCACGGCACGAGAGGAATGGCCAGCCAAAGCTCAAAGAGGAGAACCAAGAACACCAACGCGAGCGCAGCCACCAAGATGTATGGAGTACACACGTCGTTCAACTGGCTGGCCAAGTCCGCTAGGCTAAGTTTTCCGCCTGGCGTATTGACCATGCTGCTTGCCGATAGTGCCGTGTAATTGCGCAGGGTGGAGCACTCCATTGCCCCGGTGGTGGTACTGCACAACGCCATGTAGTTGACGCGGAGGGCGCCGCTGGTGCCATTCCCAGCGTATGAGTCCAGCGTACCATTGTAGGCGACCTTGATCAAGTACACGGACGAGTAGGTAGAGCTGGTGGAAGCGCAACCAATGAGGAGGAACCCCAAGAGGAAAAACGAGATGAAGCTGAGCACAAGCGGAAAGTACCCGATGATTATTCCCACAAAGAACATGAGCAGAAACATTCGGGGGCAGCACATGAGAAGCGGAAGAAACATTTTATAGATGACTGATGCTGTTTGGCACGTGTTTCAGGTTGGGTTCAGACTGGTGAGACCGGCCCAATGCCAGAGGTCAGGTGTCAGATGCCTCAGATCAAGTAGAAACGTGTTTCAGATTAAAAGCAGATTGGATAGATGTGAGCTCGTGCGGGTCCCAGATCCAGTGTTTCAGATCCAGTGTTTCAGATCCAGTGCTCAGATCCAGTGCTTCAGATTCAGTGCTTCAGATCCGTGTTTCAGATCCAGTGCTTCAGATCCAGTGCTTCAGATCCGTGTTTCAGATCCAGTGCTTCAGATCCAGTGCTTCAGATCCAGTGTGTTTCAAATCGTGCTAGTCACACGTTTAGTGTCAGCAGCTGCTTGTTTCAGATTGCTTAGCAGACTCGCTCCAAACGATCACAATCGTTAGTTGTATCCATTCCGGCATAGTGCATTGAGTGCAATCTGTTGTTCCCAAAAGTAAAGGTTTGCGACTCTTTGTGGAATTGTCGTGACCATGTGTGATGCATCAACACTTTCAATCGGGATGCAGATGATTTTGCAGCCGTTGAAGCAGAAATGATATTGTGGCTGAAACCGCACACCTTTTCTCTGAAACACATCTTTTCGAAACACCTCAACATCTGAAACATGCGAACTGACACTGCAATCGCAACTGAGGCACACACCAAAAATGACTTGGACACAGTTGTAAGTGACTTGGGCCCAGCTATAAAGAATGACTTGCACCAGTTGAAATTGTGACCAAGCCCTCTTTTTGGATCAGGACTAATGGTTCGGCAGATGTATTATGGTGTGGCCGGCATATAACACCCTCCTGCAGACACTAAAGCGACCGGATCAACTTGACCACCAAGTATACCAACAACACAAAGATTGCTAACACAACATTAGGTGCAAATCCCTCCAACCAGTTCCGCAACTTAAAGTCTGCAACAACAGTTTGCACAGCAGCGTCGGATGCGTTGTGGAAGGTGCCGTGTTTGAAGAAGTAAGCCATGTGCAGGTCCTTCTCGGCCCACACGCCGTAGAGCCAATCTTCGAAGCGCTGGAACACCGCAGGGTCCACGTTGTCAATATCCACGTTGTCATCATCGCCCAAGGGGATATCCTTGATTTGGAAGGCGCGGATGTAAAAATTGGCCCGTTTCGGGCCCTTACCCTTGAGGTAAAACGCCTTTAGTGTAAACACATCCTCGCCGTATTCCTCGGCAGTCAATCCGGAGAACCCCAATGCCACATCGTACACAATGTCCACGGTATCTCTCAACAGCCTCAACATGAGAAAGAGGCCCCGGGCCCTCGGAAGCAAAACGTGCTTGAACGCAGGCTTATTGATCTTGTCGGCATAAGCTTCGGACCGGGCTCGGGTGTTTGCGGCAATGACAGTTCCCTCGGGGAAGATCACAAGCTGGTAAGAAGAGCGGTCAGCGGAATTGGGAGACATGCCCTTGGGCCACTGCACTATGGCGGCCTTTGCAGCATCAACCGAATGAGCAGACACCACGGACACACCAGCCGCAGGGCCCATGCCTCGTGCATCAGCATCAATGCGCAACAACTGATTGGTCAATCTGACCTTGTCGGAGTCCCATTTCCTCAGGAGAAAGAGAAACCGGAAGACTCGCATTCCGGGACCCAACAACGGCACTTTCTTCAAGCTCTCCTTCAAGAGAATGAACACCGAGCCGGCCATGCGCGCGGTGTAGGCCAAGTACCAGAAAAATACCCAATCCGTATAGATCTGGTGGTTGGAAATGTAGATGGCGTTGGGCGACAACTCAGACACCAAGTTGCCGGCCGAGTCCACGCGGAAGTTGGTTGTTTCCGGCAACTCGGACTTTTTGTATGTCACCAGGATCTTCATGGGGTTGACGGTCCCCGTGACAAACGCAAGCACCTGGAAAAAGTGCACCTTGGTGGCCAGCACGGCCACGTCAAGCCAGCGGGGAGACTGGGCAAACACAAACTCGGCAAGCGTCTGCGCAAACCGGATGGAGACCACGCCCAACGGGAACACCACAAGCACAAAGAGCGTGCGGGCGGCAAACAACGGCCATTCTAGGACAGCCATAGCAACCAACAATTGGGTATATAACGGCCTGGGACTTAGTAGGGTAGGCGCCAGCCAAACTATCAAGATAAGTTATGGAAACGTAAAGCTCAAGCAAGCTGAAGCTATGCAAACTATAAAGCTAAGGCTATGGACTGAATGCTCAAAGGAGAGTGGTGATGGATAATCAGCCAATGGCACCAGTCACTAATTGGGAAGCAGATGCAATGAATATTAAGACAATTGATTGCAGTAAGGATGCCAAGATGTCAAGGGGTGTCAGTATACAGGTGTGGCAACTTACGGGTGTAGCAGCCTAGAGGGGTAGCGTGGAGCCAGTGTTGCGAAGGCAAGCGATGTGGGCGTGCATATACGGCGTCTGTCTGCAGGACCGGGGTTCCAGATGTATACGGCCGCCAAATTTCAAGCAAGAGGTGACTATAGGCTGGGTCTGGGTGTGTTAGTACGGTATTCCGTTCCGGGAAAGCCGGTCTTCGGAACCATCGTCTTCTGACCCATTTAGAGCCCTCGCAATTCCGAACCCTGGCATTTGGAACCCTCGGGTTGCTTGTCCCCTGAAACTCATACCCTCGGATTGTCCATATCTAACGGACACCAGATCCAAATCGTGTTAAAAGTTTCACTTCGAGATCCAAAAACCGGAGAATTACGCAGATCCCATTTGCGTGCCCTGGGTTACCCGTGTTTCCGGTCACGTGACCCTGCTTCTCCATCTCTGCTGCAAATTGGACGTTTGCTCTGCCAAAATTCACAGCCAAGAATCTCTAATGATATCCATGAATATTTCTTAATTCAAAGATTATAACTTCAATAGTATGTTCATACTGCACATACTGCTCTCCTACCGGAACAGGACTTCGTAAGTTGCACTGTATTTGACTACTGTGCACTCGGGCATCTGGTGTTGCATCTGATGAGGCATCAAAAAACTTCCCAAACATATGTTGTTCATCTCCCTTGGGTATTTCGTTACAGCTCCAGAAACTGTTGACAAAGTGTTGTCCGTCAGGGGGCGCCAGAAAGGTCGAATCATGCATGCGATTGAGATTTGAATCACATCTATAGCAGAGTTTAAGATGTCCGGCCGCAGGCGAGTCAAGACCTTATGATTCTCGTCAAGCACGCATGAGTTTATGATGTTCCATTGTCATTGTCTCGTTTTCGCCGCTCAAATTGGCAATGTAACGGAAATCATGTTCATGGGCCTACTCCAAGAACTCCATCAACTTTCCATTGTACCAGTGTTTCAAAAAGGCCACATTACCCAGTGCAAAAAACGGTTCAAGAGTCGTTGCCCTAGTAGATTCATAGCGTGGAGTCCAGTGGATCAGTCACTGTCACTCAGCAAAATGAGGAGCATGCAGCACAGTCTTGGGGCGCAACGTGAGGTACATCTCTCCTTATACCCTCAATCTCTTTGATGACACGCCATTGCTCTGCATCTGGGTGCCCATACCTGGAATGGTATTCCCGCGCCATGTCTTGTAGATTCTCAGGAACCTGCTCAGCCTCACAGAAGACAGAAACCACGGAAAAGTCTAGTAAGTCTTCGCCGAGGTCCTCCTGCTCCTCGAGAGCATACCTTTTCTCCCAGGGATCCACGTCCATCAGCATGTCGGCCACGTCAACGAAGTGGCGGGGTCCGTTTGCGGGCCGGAGCACCGTGACATCCAATTTGCTAGGGTCATCGGCATCGATGCCAGAAATTGAATCGCCGGCATCATCTTCGGAGAATAGCACCCCCTGTGAGTAGAGCGTTGGCAACTCGCGGCTGCCAGCCACGACCGAGAAGATGTTCTGCACTGCTCTGGGGTGGTAGTGGACTCCAGAAAGCAACACGCGTCGTTTCTTCTCGCCCACCTCCACTAGCACCTCGCCGATGCCTTCAGTGTGCAGCGTGGAGCCATCACCAAACTCAATGGGGGATTTTTGGAGCCTCAAGGTCCTGAAGTACTCCTGGCGATTGACAACGTGCACGTCGCTTTCGGGGTTGACGTGGAAATGCAATCTGGAGGCGTAGAATCTCAAAAGATCCAGTTTAAACAGCTGAGGCTGCGATGGCTGAGACACTGACAGCAGAGACAGAGACACTTCGGCCACAGGCTCGACGTCCAGGAGG
Organism: Metschnikowia colocasiae; assembly: GCA_002370175.1. Classification (NCBI taxonomy): domain Eukaryota; kingdom Fungi; phylum Ascomycota; class Pichiomycetes; order Serinales; family Metschnikowiaceae; genus Metschnikowia; species Metschnikowia colocasiae. The sequence goes on from NKZV01001029.1 coordinate 108,892, forward strand.
TCAGACTGGTTTGCTGCGTTCGTGCACCTTGACTGGTAGTGCCCCCTCTCGCCACAGCGGAAACACCGGACGTGGTCCATATTGGAGTCCGAGTCCGAGTGGTCCGACGCACGGTCGGACTTGCGTTTCTTGCGCCGCTTGCACTTGGTGCTGTAGTGGCCCTTCTTGCCACACTTGAAGCACGTCACCAGCTTCTTCTTGGGCTTGGGCGCAGTCTCGGGCTGGTACAACTCGCGTAGCATCTGCTTCTCGTACGACTCGTGCTGCTTCTTCTCCTCGCTTCGGAGCCAGTCCTTCAAAGTGTCCTGGAGCTCGGCCTGCATGATGGTATACGAGGTTTCCCACATCAAGTCGAGCCACTCGGGCTGCGGTAGAGCCTGCGGGTCCTCGCTCAAGGCCTTGGAAAACACCTGCACAATGTGCGGGGCCTTGTAGCCGTCGTCAAAGAAGCCCATAAAATACACCACCTCCCTGATGAGGAGAAACCTCAGCACGCGCGACACCTGCCGCTTAGCCCGGTGGCAATGCTCAGCAATGTACACGTAGGGCTGCCAGTATTTCTCGCTGGGCCGGTTCTCGGCAAAGAAATTGCGGAGCATGTGCACCTTGAACGGCTGCATCCGCTTGGAGATGCGGGGGTTGACATGCGCCTGCACCAACTGCCCGAGCTCCCTCTCCACTCGGTGGAGATAGAGTAAGAGCTTGCTTTCAACCAGCGCCACGCGCTGCGACGGTCTACCCCTCAAGATTTCATACACTCTGTCCGGGCCCTCGTAGTACACCCAGATGTACTCGGGGTGCAGCGAGTCTTCCAACGCCTTCAAGAGCTCGGCCTCGAGAATGGCCGCCTGCTGCTCGGTTTTAAGTTTAAAGTTGACTTCCACTTGTGCAAGCGTCGTGCCTGAGAGTAGGGCACCACGTGCGTTTTCGTACACGGCTATGTATTCGGGGACGCAAAGGTACCCTTCTGAGAGTAGCCGCTGCAAGTGGGGCTCCGACGTTACTAAGGTTGAAGTCATCTAGTGGTTTGGGTCAGTGTTGGCGAGGCGTGAAACGTGTTGCACCGCGTTCTTTCAGCGTATGCAGGACGGAGGTCACGTGACTCGCCCACTTCTTTAGTAGAGGAATGTGCATATCAATATTCACTAAAGGTTCAGTGTAATCTGTTTAGTTCTATTGAGGTGGTTTCATATGGGCTTCGTCTTAAATAGAATTCCATTGAGACTGCAGCTGGTGGACTTCCAGTAGACTGCATACACTGCTAGCAGTCTCCCACTTACCCTATGCTCACTGCATAGTTCCTCTGCTAGTTCCTCTGCTAGTTCCTCTGCTAGTTCCTCTGCTAGTTCCTCTGCTAGTTCCTCTGCTAGTTCCTCTGCTAGTTCCTGAAGACCATGCAGGACTTCACGGGACGTAGTGCTGTCTGCATGTTCAACAGATGTCAACCCGTGAGCAGGTAAATGTACTGCAGGTGACCTGTTTCAGGGTTGGACGGATTGACACCCACATGTTTTAGAGATCATAGTTCATGAAGGGCGTCTGCACATGAACGGACTTAGCATGCAGTCATTACGGGACCCGGTGTCGGATGTGGAGTTCCGGGAACTATAGAGGCCCCGGTTTGGGCGGCATAGTGAGAATCGCGGACTTCCTAGTTGCACAGAGAATATAAATGAGAATACTGAAGTCTCACTTAGTAGAGTATTCGTTCCAGTTTATGCGGAGGCTTATGGCGCGTGCCTGAGCACCATGCAGAATCTGTACAACTCGCGAGGACTGTAGCATGAGAAGCAGATGCATCATGTTGACGTGCTCATATTCAGACCTTGCCTAACAGCATCTTGTCGGAGTACATGTGCAGGCAAGCGGAAGCTGATCTGCTAGACCCACTGTCTTTTTCAGGGAAGTCACCCATCCCCATGGAAGACAGTATTACATATTCCACTGCTCCATTCACTGCTTGGTAAGTCCCACGATAACTTAGCGTACATTCATACATTTCATATTATCTACTATCCATCCATAGATTCCATGAACTTAATGAACTAATGAACTAATGAACTTAATGAACTAATGAACTAAATAAACTAATGAACTTAATGAACTTAATGAACTTAATGAACTAATGAACTTAATGAACTTAATGAACTAATGAACTTAATCAACTATAATCAACTAAATGAAGTTCTATACTAACTTGCTAGACTCGACAACGAGACCATGAAGGACATAAACAACTATTAGACCATAAGACTATATGCCCTCGACTGCGCACTATGGATGGACTCTACACAGCTAGACTAGAGGTTAGACTAACCATCAGACTATGAATAAACATGAAGTATGAACTGGGCTGGAGGTTAGACCGTTGCACACGGAGTATGAACTGTGTCGACTACGCTACTAGATTATTACACTACAGAATGGACTATGCCGGATTAAAGTATAAGTTTAGACTAGACCATTAAAATATACACTATGCCATGACTATATCTATATCTATCTATCTATCTATCTATCTATCTATATCTATCTATATCTATCTATATCTATCTATATCTATCTATATCCATCTATATCTATCTATATCTATCTATATCTATCTATATCTCTATCTATTACACATGATTAGGATACCCATAGAGCAAATGTACACATCGAACAGACACTATTCTAGATGGAAATCACAGCATCGAACACAGACATTCTAGATGGAGACTGCATGTGTGGAATGGGCCAGGTTCAGTAGATTCGGGTTCGCACTCAACCCACAACATCCTTTTTAGGGTACGAAGAACATCCTCATAATTCTAGACGTTATTGAAGAATCCCACAGAATCTCGAGAATCCTATGGATTCCCAGAGACTCAATGGAAAACTCCAAATATAATTCTATCCAATGATGTGAATAGGGTTATTGGAAATCTCACACCCTTCTCGGTTTCTATGAGCCGATTGTTGTACAGACCTTCGCTAAACTGGAACGGTAATGTTGTGTCTTCATAAAGCTGAAAATGTGGATCTCAGTATTCCTTCAGTCATCTTATTCCTACCTGTGTCTAACTATACTTGGAACTTGACCTGTTCCTTATTGACCTTTCCTTATTGACCTGTTCCTTATTGACCTTTCCTTACTACCTCTCAAACCCGAGGACTTAGAGCGGAACTCCTCAATATATAGTCTTCGATCTCGCTTATCCGGCCCGAGGCGCATAATTGGCCGCACCTGCGTCTGTTTAACCTGCCTTTAGACGCCTGAAACATGTGCGCTCCACTTGCTCTCCTGCCTTTGGTTACTCTGCATTCAACTTGTATCAGACACATCTCAATTCAACAAATACCACTAGAATACCAGACTAGACTAAGACAGATTACTGATTAGAAAGACTACCAGACTAAGAATACTAGACTAATATTTCTAGATTATTAGAGTAGTGAAGTAATACTACTNAGAATACTAGACTAATATTTCTAGATTATTAGAGTAGTGAAGTAATACTACTAGACTAGACTCTAGACTAGACTCTAGACTAAACTAAGACAGATTACTAGAGTAATACTACTAGACTAGACTACTAGACTAGACTACGACGTATTACTAGACTAAACTACTGGACTAGACTACTAGACTAAACTACTAGACTAGACTACTAGACTAATACTATTAGACTAGACTACTAGACTAGACTATTAGACTAATACTATTAGACTAGACTAATATTTCTAGATTATTGGAGTACTGAACTAATACTACTAGACTAGACTACTAGACTAGACTACTAGACTAGACTACTAGACTAGACTACTAAACTAGACTAATAGACTAGACTAATAGACTAGACTACTAGACTAGACTAATAGACTAGACTCTAGACTAGACTACTAGACTAGACTACTAGACTAGACTACTAGACTAGACTACTAGACCAGACTCTAGACTAATACTATTAGACTACTAGACTAGACTACTAGACTAGACTATTAGACTAGACTACTAGAGTAATACTACTAGACTAAACTACTAGACTAGACTACTAGACTAGACTACTAGACTAAACTACTAGACTAGACTACTAGACTAAACTACTAGACTAGACTACTAGACTAATACTACTAGACTAAACTACTAGACTAAACTACTAGACTAGACTACGACGTATTACTAGACTAAGACTACTAGGCTAAGACTACTAGACTGTTAGACACTATAGTGATTTTGACTACTAGACTGTTAGACACTATAGTGGTTTTGACTACTAGAGGTGGGCGAGAGTGACTGATTAGAGGACTGAGTGAAGATGTAAGCACTCTTATAGCAAATGATAGTACTGAAGAATGTATTGAGTACTAGTTACTAGCAGTGCT